>VDFB02308819.1:0-164541 GCA_007258455.2 Sequoia sempervirens | reverse complement strand
AGAATGGTATCGATGTGATCATCCTATCACAACGAAAATGCAGTTCTCTTTTTCATCTCAGAGTCACACTCAGAGATCTTCATAATTAGCATGAAACAACTCGCAATGAATAATTTGAAATCTTCAAAGGATCTTTATGCTAGTGAACACAATTCAAGAGAAATCACAATCTCTCTATACTAATCACACAAGATCCAAATAAATGATATTACTCAACAAACTGACTTTCACTAAGTGTTGGTGTTAGATCAAAGAAAATTAATTTAAGGATACACAAAAGAATACTTATCTCTTAATTGATTCTGTATATTCAGAACCGTCCCAGGTTACCTTCGTAACAGTCTTGATATTGGATTATTATATCAACAGAATATAAAGAAGCCAATATTGACAGCAACGGGAACAGAGCCAATTTAGAAATCTCCCGTAATGACATAAAGACATTCAAAGGCACTGATACACTTCCTCTAAACCCCGATATAGAGAAGCTTTGCTACAGATAATCACATTCATTGGAAGAGACAACAGACGTGATACTCTGATGACGCCGATGACCATTATCTTCTGCCAGTCAGCATACAGACCCAACGACTTCAGCAAAGAAAACATTAGGACAGTCTCGATATATCTTCCAGCGGTCACCAAATTCTTAGCATGGTACTTGTCTAATATATGCGCATAATAACTTGACATGATGACTTGTATTAATCCCGGTTCATTTCTCTGGATGATGCCTTCACCAGATTTAGTGTAAGAGACGCTCCTACAATTTGCAACGCCCACTCTTGACCCTCGATTTGACTTAGACCAAGCCAATAAAGGAATATATACATGCGGCAAGTGAAGATGTCAAAGAGGCATGACCCGACAGATAAAGAATGCACCCCTTTCGAACTTGAATATAAGATCTCGAGCCACATTGTCATCGAACAGGAGTCTCTCGATTGTAAATCAGAGAGACGTCTTTGATATATCACTCTACTATGTTTTGACAGGGTTGACAATGATTTCAATCCCTATTGTGGATTACACATACATCGAATACTGAAGAGATGTATATAAATAGCTGCGTCCCAGACGCTAGAAGCCCCGACCTTTATCCACACAGGTGAATTCTCCCAAGGATGCGTCCTCTCCTGTGGAGGTTGAGGTTAGACGACTTCCTCTGATCTTATGAAATCGACACTTCACCACCTGTTAGACTTTTACGGCACTAGAAGAGGAGGCTCGAACAATATAATTATTAGCCGCTACGGGCTATGATCATTTGTCTCCCGCACTTTGATATGAAACTCCAAAATAATATTCGATCCTCTACAAGAGTTCCATGATTCCATAAATATTTGACTTCTTCATTCTAATTGCTCTTCTTAATGTCCTTGAGCGCCTGAAGAATAAGTAATATTCCGATAAAACCAGATACTCCTGTATTTTGGATTCAAGGACTTCCAGATTGCACAACTAATGACTCTGCTAGTAACTAAATCTGATTGGATCTCTAGAACCCGCTCTGATACCATGTTGTTTTTATGATCAGATTTAAGAGCGCAGAAATTAACTCAAAATTCAACACAAAACACAACAGATGCCCTGGGAAAACCCTCTTCCTGAGGGAGAAAAACCCTCCTCCTGAGGGAGAAAAACCCAGCACTAATATATCCCTTTATATTAAATCTTCAACAATAATGATCTCCTTACAAAGGGCCAATATGAAGGCCTAAATATTAGCACCAAAGAATGATGCAACACAGAAACACAATGATTACAATCTGCAACAGTAAACTCTGTCTTCTACAGATTCTCTATCTGCTTTAGAGATAATTTGCACTTGAACAATGAATGAATGTGAATGAGTGAATGGATGCTCAACAATGAAATGCCATCGCCAATATATACAAGATGAAAGAGAAGGACACGCCTCTTCAAGATCATATGTCGGCCTCCTTGAAAAGACATGATCCCAATAACATGAAGTCGGCCTTCATAACAAACAATTACAAATAAAAGCTAAGTCGGCCACCAAAGAAATTACAAATAATAAATAATAATTACAAAGGAGGTCAGCCATCTTGGAAATATGTTGCCATTAAATAATCACAAATAAATAAGGAAGTATGAAGCCCGAAGCTGCAATAACATCAACACTTAGGGATGCCATTCCCAAACCTTCACTTTGGTTTTAAAAAGAAAAACAAATATTTTTGGGTTGTGTTGAATGGAAAAGAAACATTTTGTTCTTGACTTTTTTTTGGATTAAATCATGGCTAATTGAATTCCACTTATACTTTTGGTTTTCCAAGTCAATGTTGGTTCTAAGTAATGCTATTATGATATATATTATAAACCATTTTGATTTATGTAAGTGTTTGGAATGTTGGTTTGATTGATTGTCACATTGTTTACGTAAAATAGAAAATTGCAATTAATTTCACTATTTTTTACAATTACTTTTTCAAATATTTATTTTATTTTATCCACCATCCTCTTGTTGTCCCTTTGTTGTCCCCAAAATACATCCCCTCGCTCCCCCATTCCAAGACTTCGTGGAACACTACATTTTGCATGTTGCATTGGATGCAACTCATAAGAATACTTAGATACTTGAGTCTTGAATTGAACATCATAAGCTCACTAACTCTTAAGTACCTCTTTCCTGATTTCTTTTGATGCGACAGTACTTTGGTATTTAAATTCCTTGTAGTTCTAGTGCAGTCACTCACTTACACTCTCCACAAGATCTCATGCTTGAGGGTATATTCCAAGGCATTATTGGTTCCTTTATAATTTATACTATGGTAACTTCAAGTCATATCACAGTACACGTTAATTGGTGGTTGCAATGGATTCACTTGGGGCCCTGGGGCACATCTGTAACAATTTGCATAGAACATGTTGGTTGGAATGTTGTGTACTGGGGTACTCACATTGATGTATTTGTGTGTAAATTGTAACAATTGGTTCCATGAAATACTGGACAAACTGGTTTTTTATTATGCCTGCCATGAGATTAGCTCCAATCATCATACTAATTGGTTGAACCATTTAAGGTGTTTGGTTTAGTATTGATCCTATTGTTGCTGTAATTTATGCACCAGTATCAATTCCAGTTTGTGTGCTAGCTATCTGTGCATACATACTTCCCTAATTCACAAGCAAGTAGCTTCTCGCAACCATAACACCAAAAGTAGATCCAACAGTGGCAAATTTTGTACTAGCTGAACCTATAAAATGTGCCATACGTGTTGGAATACTACTTGGCATGCCAACACAAAATAAACTACTACTTATTCCATAAGCAAGTGATCAACTCCTATAAACCTATAAGGAATCACTTGCTCTAGTGCAACTTCACCATCTCTTAATAAAATCTGCAAACAACTATTCTTAATGGGCTCTATATTTACCTATCCAATGTTTTCAACTACAGACTATGCATGAGTGTGCTTCAATTGGAGCAATTCATTCTTCCATTTCATTTTTCATCTTCCTCTCTCAATGCTTCCTCATTGGTTCCATTCCTGAACCCTTAGCAAACATACTTTCCTCTTCCTCATAACTGGATGCATCTCCATTACACTAGTATCTACCAGAGAACCTCCCCCTCCTCTTGAGTCATCACAATTACCTCCTAGTCCAATATCATCCTACTTCTAGGATACATCTTTTCCAACAGTGTTGATCGTCTCTCTATACTTGATCGATCTCTCTCTTCTCATTCACTTGGTTCGAGATCACCTTCAACCATTACTTTTGCACATAAGTCATGCAAAAACCCTGTTCCTTCCATATAGCTCTTTGGGTAGAAATAAATTATCCTTCAATCTTCAAAGTATAACAAAAGGGAATACAGTTCAAAAATTTTACCTTGCAGATCTTGAAGAAACTAAAACTCAACTTGTTTTGGGCACATTTATTTAGATATTGAAAATTCCAACAAATAGCTAGTTAGAACTCCTCTCCATCAAACTACCATGGCTTTGGTCCATGGTTTATTAGTTTGATCCAATTTGTGTTATCTATCTTCAATATATGAGTACTTGCATCCTAAATTCCTTTGACAGTCTTGACAATATGTAGACAGCCAGCTGAAAATCAACTCTGGTAGCTCAACAAAGAAAATTATATATAAAGGGTTTCAAACTACCATGAGCTACATAATTTTGAGAAAATTAGAGAGACGTGTGAGTAAACCATTGTTTGACCTGATCTAAAGTAATCCCATCCATACAATTTGATATCCATGATACAATTAGGCAAGTTTTGCTTCCTATTCCACAATTCAGGGAGAATTTGGACAAAAAATCTCAACCACGACCATTACAAGACACCACCCATTCTTGTTGATACTTGTGCATATACCCTAAACTTAGTCAAAATTGGACAAAGGTTGTTCATACAAATACTTAAAATTCCCAAATATTTACATACTGGTCCCATGTAGTTGCTTAGCTAACTTTATTTAGTAGTTACAACTCAAATTTTATTTGGAGCTGGTGGTTCCATGATTTTTTTAAAAATTCTGCTTATATTGAGCAGTTTTCAAATTACAATTTTTATATCATATAAATTAAAAAACAAATTGTATGTCAATACAAATTTGGAGGGAAATGTAAAAAGGAGGGAAGTATATGTGTGCAGCCATGTGACAAATTTTTCAGTAAGCAATGGCTGCCTAATTTCAATCCCCACAGCTTAACCACAACTGAGGAGAAGAGTCTACATTATCCTTTTTGCTTAATTAAAAAATTTCATTGGACCACATGTGCTTATAAAAATTAATTAGCAAACTTAGTTGAGCAATTGCATAGGACTACTCATGTTCCCTCAAATTCAACCAATGAGTAAGAATTTCAACCTTTATTTTCAAAGATCAATTCTCTAGGACAAGCGTTTGATGGATCTTTACCATACTGAATATATTTTCCTCCCATATTGAAAAATATCAAATAACTAGTAAAGGTACCTTTAATCTTCACTAAGTCAACAAATACTTGCAAAATTGATCTTGATGACCTACAATCTCCATGCTAGATTAAGGATTTTCACAAACTCTGCATGAATGTTACATTATTTAATGTATTACTTAAGGAAGAGGTTATATTTTTAAGTTTGTAACTCACCATACTTGAGATATGCAAATTTAAGAAAAGATTCCTCATAACATACCAATAGCATAGATTAGGGCATGATAGCATTCCTCTAGGCAAGCGAATTTGAATTGGATCCTAGCAATGGAACCACAATGTTGGGTGCAAATGGAGGCACTCACTGTTGTCCTATTGGCCCTATGTAGACTAACGAATTCCCAACGGAGGAGACATTGTATCCAACTGTTGATGTGTTTTTTGTGACCGCACCAACGCAGAATAAAGTCGCCAACGGCTACCCTATTCTCTCTTGATCAAAGTATCCAGCACGCTAAGATTGCGAGAGAGTTCGTGCGTTCAACTCCAAGGTTCTTTGAATGCGAATAGTCTTAGTTGGCTCAATGTGATTTGCTGGTATTTCAAGGGGACTTACGGAATTTATTCAACAACAGAGGAAGGGTGTTTTCACAGTTCGACAGATTTATCAATGAAGCACGGGTTTCCTATTCTAACCAGAAAGTACTGAATTTAAAGTGGTTGCAGGGTTTAGAGAGTCTAAATCTATTCTAAGTGTGGGATATGGAGCTCAACTCCAGCAAACTTCAACCAGACTTCGCTTTGCCTCGCCTCGGACAGCTTCCACAGAGTCGGTGCAATCTTCAGGGAGATGACTAAAGGTGTTCAAACCACCACTTGACATGAAGATACCATCTCAACGACTCATACCATCATTCAAACTGTGATTGAAGTTAGGCCCACAACATTTCCAGTTGACCACACAAGGCGAACACACCATCAGTGAGCCCACTAGTGGTATGGATTGTTAAATTTCATGATCAGATGTAATGCACAGAAAATTAATTCAAAAATCAGACACAATAACACACCAGATACCCTGGGAAAACCCTCCTCTTGAGGGAGAAAAACCCAGCAACAAAGATCTCTCTTTTATATATAAATAATGGCAACAATTCTCTTTACAATGAGGCCAATCACAAGGCCAATATTCAGCACCTACACTAGATGCACAACAGATAATAATCTGCCCTCCCTTGATACCTAAATCTGCACTTACAGAAATTCGCAATCTGCT
This sequence comes from Sequoia sempervirens, assembly GCA_007258455.2. Lineage (NCBI taxonomy): Eukaryota > Viridiplantae > Streptophyta > Pinopsida > Cupressales > Cupressaceae > Sequoia > Sequoia sempervirens. The sequence continues at coordinate 158,361 of VDFB02308819.1, read as the reverse complement.
CTTGGAGAAGATTCGCACTTGAATGAAGGAGAGAAAACGAACTTGCTTGATGATGTTGCAAAGGACGGATGATCTTGAATATATACAACTTAGAGAGGTCGCACCTCTTCATATCATGAGGTCGGCCAGAATAAACACAATTACAATTCATAAATGATGTCGGCCAGAAGTGAAATCGCGTCTCTTCATATATGGAAGTCGGCCTCAATTAATATACAAATATTAAATGTCTTCTAATAAAAGATTTGACTATCAAGATGAATTCATATCTTCTCATGTCGGCCATAATCAAAATATAAAATGAAGTTAATACAAAACAACGAATATAAATTAAATAGCCAACTAAGCACACGCATCATGCTCTAATAGTCGTAGCCCGGAAGGGAACGAATCGTTGCACTATCATCAACATGGATGTTGCTTGCTGATCAAACACCACATCTACGCTCTTAACATCTACCGGTATAAAACGAGCAAAATTGCCGCTACTCACGCCACTTGAAGTAGTTGAGAAACCCCAGTTATCCATAACAAAGACCTAATCTCAAGCATCACGAAAAGATCTTCTATTATGAAATTCTACAACAATTCGCAAAAGTTTTCAAAGGAAAACTTTCCTTCTTCTTCAACTACACTATCAATCTATACTAAGCTACTTCTAAGTTGTCCCTCTATTCTATGTCTACTGTCTAACTTAGTGTCTAACTAATGAGATACAAATGAAGGGGGCCTTTATATAGCTGGCCAAGTCTAACGGACGGCTCAAATTACAATCGGCTGGATGGCCCAGATTGTGCCACCTCAGCCCTAAACAAGATTCACCCTAAAAACCGCCACTAAGAGGAGTGGGGTAATAAATGAGCCATTAATGTCCATCATCCTTCTAGAAGATTCCAGCTTTGAAACGCGTTCGCACTGTTCTTGTTCTTGACTGCAGACTTGATCAAACAGCTTCAACTTCTGGCATGGCATACACGTTCTCATTTTGAAATTCCAAGACTGCAGCCTCATTCTTCTGCTCAACAATGATTTTCTTCTTGATGTTGTTCTTCAACTTAGAAGTACTTGAGGACGACCTTCTTCTCTCCATCCTGAGCTTTGAAAACATTTCTTCTTTGTCACTTGAGCTGGGCACATACTAAGTCTCAACACTTAGCCATTTTTTTGCAATTTTTCTCTCTTCGAGGTTGGAATGTAATCTTGGAGCACTTGCTTCATCGCTTCAAGTCATTTCACCATTTAGCTCTCGGACAAAGCACTCTGAAACAAGCAAGGAGAAGAGCATCAGAACACTACAACATAAATCCAATTTTAATTTCTACCCGATTTTCTATGTTTCTAACTCTAAGGGTTCCATCTTTTTCCCTCTAGCCAACTTCTTTTGCTCTCTTCAGCGATTTCTCAAAACCTCTAGGGCTAGCATACAACACCGCATCATAATTTCAATGCCTTAGACAAATTCTCATCCCTATAATGCATCTTTAAGAGATGTACCTTTTTAAAATCATCCTTTGAGAGTGTTAGCTTCAACCATCACACAGTCTTCACAATCACTTCACCAAATAAACTTTGATACTTAACTTTATTCATCTTTGCCTTGCAAGATTCATCTCTACTTAAGAACTCAGATCAAATTCATCTAGGGTACCTATTTCTCTCTCATTCTGGGCATTTTTCCTCCTTGGAAACACATTACACATTTTGTCCAGCTTCCTTAGGTAAATTTTTAAATTTTCCTTAGGAAAATTTCACAATTCATGCCAATTAAATTCTCCAACTAAAGGCTCTAGGCTAAGTGTACATCTGCACCCTCTACTCCGAAGACTGGGCCCACCCGTATGAAAATTCTTCTAACTTGTCAATTCTATGGGTATACAAACGAACGGGTTCTATTTAATTCCTTTGAACTTAGAAAATAATTTCTAAATAAATTTTCTATTCCTGCTCTTCACATCTGTGGGAAAAGCCTTTGTTCGAATTTGAAATTTTTTTTATCAACCCGTGCGGTTGACATCATCTGATTTCATCCGTTAACAATTTATTCATGCTTCAGGAAAATTTTATCACTCCAAGTCTAGGTGTATTTTTCCTAAGGAGGAAAAATTTTTATTTTATTTTTTTGCGCCTTAGAAAAAATTTAAATCACTTAGCATTTTGAATTTTTTTGACTTGGAAAATTTTTATTCATTCTTCAAATCATTCCGTCTGAGAGAAATTTTATTTCAACTCACTTAGAAATTTCTTTCTGAAAGCACATATCACAGTAGAACATTTTAAATTCTTAACACACCATGTCACCTTGTCACCCCATAGGCTTATTCCCACTAGCAACATTTATCTTTTAATTTTAATTCTCACAATCTTTGCATTTCATTTTACCTCATGATATCACACCCCCAAGGAAGGATATACCTCCTTTAAATTCCCAAACGCCTAGCACACACTCAACTCCTCATGATTCTCTATATGATGAAGGATGGGCGCATTTGGCATATGCAAGAGGATCAACTTACCACACCACCCTTGACTTGTTGACTTCTCCTTTTGTGGGCGCATATCCTATGGTGAGGTGGATTTCAAAATTTCGTCTTCTTCTTTGACTTCCTTGACTTGCTTGTTGCATGGTCACATTTGAGAGGGAGAGAGGAATAAAACTTTTTTCCAACGCTTTTGCTTTGACTTTTCCGCCTTGCTAATCTTGGGCGCATTTCTCATAGTGAAGTGAAATTTAAAATTTGTCTTTTCAACGCCCTTTGGAATATTCCCTCCTTGTTTTGTCTTGACATGCCCTCATTTGGGCGCATTTCATGCATGAAGGAGGATTAACTCTTCAAGTTCAACGCCTCCCCTTTGACCTTCTTTGTTTTTGGCGCATTTGAGCATGTGTGGAGGATGGGCGCATATTCTATGTGAAGAAGGATGAAACCTTTGACTCTTTGACCTCTTGTTAGATGGGCGTATTTGAGAGGGAGAGAGGAATGAGTCTATGCCTTAGAATATATTTTGCATGTCATGATTTGAGGTGGGCGCATTTTGAATGTGATGAGGGATAAAGCTTTTTCCAACGCCCTTGACTTGTTGACCATTGACCTTCTTAACATGGGCGCATATTGCCATAGGAGGAGGATATTTTTTATACTTAGACATTTTTCTGACTCTCCAGCTGAAGTGGGCGCATTTTCAAGGTGATGAAGGATGAAGTCTCAGACTTAGCCATTTTTCCTTTCTTCTGCTAAAATCTCCATGTCCTGCTATTTATAGTAAGTCCTCTGATTTCTACACTTCTGAAGCTCAGAATGATTTGAAATTTTGAACATTGGATCTTCATGACCTTGTCGGCCTGTTGACACTGCTATTCTGGGCTATCTTGCTATTTTTAGCCCATTTCTGGAGGTGGTTTGCTATTTATAGTAATTGCTTGCTTCTGAGACTTCCACAACTCCGTTTTACTTGAAATTCGAATGGTGTGCCCCTCACCACATGCCCTGCCTGTTGACACCGGCACCTGCTGCTGACTTTCTATTTTTAGCCAGCTTTTGAAATGACTATAAATAGTAAGTGCCGCTTGTCTTCAAATTTTACCGGGAGGCTTGAAAGATACTTCCATCGCTGTGGCAACTGCTTCTGAAAATTTCGACTTTTTTGCCCTTCTTTGGGTCCCGGTGAAACCCTAATTTCCTCCATCTGCCAGATGCATATCAAATGCGACCTCCGCTTGTCCTCGGCCCCTGCATTGTGACGTACTTATGATTCTCGGGCGTTAGAGAAGTACCGTTTCCGGTCGCATTCATAAAAATAGCAAGTTATCAAGAAGTGATTATCCCGCCATATATACCACATTATCGCGCGGCTCAAAACCCACAAGGAATCACCAAAGAAAACCCCGACATGCAAAACCGTAAAATAGCCCGGTTATCGAACTCAAATTCATTATCTCTACCTTGCAATGTTATATCGCCGCTGGTTTCTTAAACCCGTAAGGGAATCTCCAAACGGCATTGAAGAACTCGTGATATAAACCTAAAAATTCCGAAAGTCGAATCAAGTAAAAATAGCGCAAGCATTCGTTTCAGCTCAAATTTGTAGATTTGTGCAACATTACGTTCAATGCAAGCAGGACTGCTTGAAATTTCAAGAATGTCAAGGAACGCTTCGAATCGCATACCCTACTACTAAAAAATAGTGCAGGTAAGTTGTCGAATCATGAAACTTCAGTGGAAACTTGCTGGAAGCATACTGACTGCAATGTTAGTCTCAAATTTGAATTTATTCATTTCATTTGACCTCAGATTGACCAGAAAGTACAAACCCTAAAAATCAAAATTGGCCAAGATTTCAATCCAGGCGGGCGCATCCCCGGAAAGACAGATAAAACAAGAGAGACAACAGGAAAACAAACTAAAATCAAGCCAAAAGTTCGAAACAAAGCAAAAATTAGGGGGTCCCCATTTGCAATGGGGCGATGTGTGAAAAAAGGTCACAACATTAGTCCCAACTCCCACCCTAACATTTCAAAGACAATAACCATTCCATAATGTAACCCTTTGATAATTCTCTTTTCCAACCTAATTGACTAGGGATATACCTGCAAGGGAAGAAAATCCTAAATTGACTGCTGGGCACCTCATCTTTCTTGAGATTACAAGTGTGCATATGCTTGTTCCAACCCAAAAGACCATCATTCGAAGCCTCCTAGAACTGGGTCCTTTTTCCAAAGAAGTTAAATAAATATTCCAGTCTCAAAGAGTCCAACATTGCCTCACGCCGGTCACCGTGTCCATACACGAGTAAGCCGCAGCCTGCCATACAATTTCACGAAAGAATATTGTTCTGACCGCCATCCGGCCCAGCCCGTGGAGTTACTCGTATGTTCCCAAAACCAAAATTTCATAATATTTCTTTCATTTTTTCATTTTCTTTCTTTTCTTTCAAATATTTTTTTTAAGCACATTTTCTTTCTTTTCTTTCAAATATTTCTTTTAAGCACATTTTCTTTTCCTCTTTTGATTTCTCCGTCAATTCCTCAATTGGCTGGTAGGCAATGAAGCCTCCAATGGGTTTGAGAATTGTAGTGGCGCTGAAGCAAGATGTAAGATTTTCACTCGCCAAGACTTCTCCTAAGAAACCTCAATGACTTAGAGCAATTAATCATGTGTGTGAAATATAGCAATCGCGAGAATTGGTGTCAAGACACAATAGATGATTCCCTTCCGACTCAAGTACAAATCTTAATCAAATGATAAGACTTGAAAGAACAACCTCGGATCCTAAAGCACTTCCTGAGTGATTATCCAAGAAATGGACTAACATTATGTCAACATTGTACTAGAGTGTGGCGGAAACAACACAACACCCCCCTCACAAATGGGATCCCCTTTACTGAAAGCAAACTAAACTACGAAAGAAAGACAACTAATCTAAACAAAAACAAAACTTTAAGCGAACAACAATCAAAAGACCCAAGTACATACAACTCCTAGCATGATTTCTCAGGATGTGCAGTAATAGCAAAGCAGTAGTAATAGTACGAAGTTTTGCAAACTTTTCTTTAAACTTAGAAAAGTATTCTTTCAAAGGACAAATCTGAAACTCAGGCAAAACTTTAGGAAAGATCAGTAACTGGGGTAACTCATCTGGACCATGATTAATCCATAAACAAGTCCTCTTTCCTAAATCTCCATAATCAAAATGATATTCTTTGTAGCCAATAGTAGGGAAAGATACAACCTGGTGGTCTTCATTTGTTGGCATGCATTCTTGCTTGTCATCCATTGCTTCATCAGGAGGTCGAAGTTGATGGTGAACCATACCGCTTGCATCTAAAACATGGAGATGATCCAAACTGGGAGGAGAGGGGCGGGAAATCGATTCAAGAGGGCATTTGGAAATTCGGATTCTTTCATGTGTTGGGTCCTTTTGAATCTCTAACAATGGATCAAGCCCCAACCTAAATTGTTCTTCATTTTCTATCTCTTTATCAGGCAATGTTTCATTTGTTTCAATTTCATCAAGCAATTCTTCCATGACTGTGAATAATAGATCAAGTGTTGATGCAAAATGCATTTCATATTCTGCCTCCATCTTGGTAGGCCATTGATCGTCAAACACATCATCTTTCCTTAAGCTGCTTGTCATTTCTTCCATCTTGTTCATGCATGATTGAACCTTTTCATCAAGGAGCGTTCCTTCTCGAAGTGTACTAGAATCACTTCCCTCTTCACGTTCTCTTCCTCGAGTGAATGAACATTGGAAATTTCTCATACCATCTCTACTTTGAGCTAAGTCCTCCATTCCTGGTTCTTGATGATCTTGCAATTCTGTACATTCATTCACTTCCGTATGCTGACAGTTGCCTTGGGTGGTTCCTCTTGCTTGGATATATCCTATTGCATCTTTGATCTTTTCTCTAATAGCCTCTTGTTATGGCGTGATGTAGGAACAATCTTCATCTGCTTGCTCCCTAAGCTCAATCACATCCTCCTGTTGTGACTTATTCTCCTTGTTGTTGGATGATGCTAAGGTACACTCTTCATTTGGTGCTAAAAATGTTTGAGTGACATATTCAATCCACCCTTTGTCTTTGAAGAATCCATATGGTAGTACTGGTAATCCGAGGCGACATCTAGCGAAGTTGATGGCTTCTTCACATGTTGTGCAAGTGAACTCTGGATGAGGTGCGTTGTGAATCCGACACCAACGAGGGAGCAAAACACCTTTCAAACAAACATTGCCTAGCTCCATCTAACTTTGGATCCTAAGTATGAATCTTGTGAAGGCTTCATCCATAACTTCTGGAATGCTATAATCATCAGGTTCCACATCCAATACTCCTGGCTTGGGGACATCCCAAAAGAAAATTTTCCCTTGAAGAACAAGCTCTATCTTTGAGAGGAATGTTAAGCAACTGATTTCTTCGTGTTGGGAGGTCTCATGAATTCGACATCTTCCTGGTGAAGCAAACTTAGACAGATTCTCGAGCCACAGCTGTGCATTCAATCTATCATGAATCCGAGCAATATCTGCAAGACTGTCTTGAGAGCAAGAAATATGCCCATCCATCGAGAAATCTCTTTTTTGATTTTCCATTTTTTTGATTTTTTTGAAAATTTCAACTTTTCACCTTTTTTAGATTTTTTGACATAAGAGAGATCTAACATATCTCTGATTTGGCATTTCAAACTTTATACTGGTTCCTTCTAGCCTCTGGAACAATTCAATGCTCGCCCTCCTTCTAAGCCCAATTTGTTGATGTGTTTTTTGGACCGCAACGCAGCCAGTCGCCAACGGCTACCCTATTCTCTTGATCAAAGTATCCAGACACTAAGATTGCGAGAGAGTTCATTAGGATTCAACCAAGGTTCTTTCAATGAATAGTCTCAGTTGGCTCAATGTGATTTCTGGTATTTCAAGGGACTTACGGAATTTGTTCAACAGCAGAGGAAGGGGTTTTCGAGTTCGACAGATTTATCAATGAAGCACGGGTTTCCTATTCTAACCGAAAGTATTGAATTTAAAGTGGTTGCAGGGTTTAGAGAGTCTAAATCTATTCTAAGTGTGGGATATGGAGCTCAACTTCAGCAAACTTCAACCAGACTTCGCTTTGCCTGCCTCGGACAGCTTCCACGGAGTCGGTGCAATCTTCAGGGAGATGACTAAAGGTGTTCAAACCACCACTTGACATGAAGATACCATCACAACGACGCATACCATCATTCAAATTGTGATTGAAGTTAGGCCCACGTTTCCAGTTGACCACACAAGGCGAACACACCATCAGTGAGCCCGCTAGTGGTATGGATAAGCAAAGTTGCTTAGATCAAACACCACATTCCACAGCTAACATCTACTTGCATAAAATGAAATTTACGCTTACTTGAAGTAGAAGGGATGAAGAAACCTCAGCTAGCTATCCATAACAAAGACGAATTTCACCATCAATGAAAAGTCTTCTATTATGAAAGTTTTACACAACAATTTCTTGCAAAAGTTTTCAAAGGAAAACTTTCCTTCTTCTCAACTACACTATCAATCTATACTAAGCTACTTCTAAGTTGTCCCTCTATTCTATGTCTACTGTCTAACTCTAACTAATGAGATACAAATGAAGGGGGCCTTTATATAGCTGGCCAAGTCTAACGGACGGCTCAAATTACAATCGGCTGGATGGCCCAGATTGTGCCACCTCAGCCCTAAACAAGATTCACCCTAAAAACCGCCACTAAGAGGAGTGGGGTAATAAATGAGCCATTAATGTCCATCATCCTTCTAGAAGATTCCAGCTTTGAAACGCGTTCGCACTGTTCTTGTTCTTGACTGCAGACTTGATCAAACAGCTTCAACTTCTGGCATGGCATACACGTTCTCATTTTGAAATTCCAAGACTGCAGCCTCATTCTTCCGCTCAACAATGATTTTCTTCTTTGATGTTGTTCTTCAACTTAGAAGTACTTGAGGACGACCTTCTTCTCTCCATCCTGAGCTTTGAAAACATTTCTTCTTTGTCACTTGAGCTGGGCACATACTAAGTCTCAACACTTAGCCATTTTTTTGCAATTTTTCTCTCTTCGAGGTTGGAATGTAATCTTGGAGCACTTGCTTCATCGCTTCAAGTCATCACCGCCTGGTCTCGACGTTTACCCCTGCAAAACAAGCAAGGAGAAGAGCATCAGAACACTTCATAACATAAATCCACTTTACTTACCTGATTTTCATGCTTTAACTTCCAAGGGTTCATCTTTTCCTCTAGCCAACTTTTGCCTTCTTCATGATTTCTCAACACCTGTAGGCTGGGGCATACAACACCTGTGCATCATACTTCAATGCCTTAGACAAATTTCATCATCCTCAAGGGCGTACTTAAGAGATGTACTTTTAAAATCATCCTTTTGAGAGTGTTAGCTTCAACCACATCATCTTCAAGGAATTTCACTTCACCAGCCGAAACTTTGATACTTAATTTTATTCATCTTTGGCTCAAGAAGATTCATCTCACGAAGAACTAGATCAAATTCATCTAGGCAACTCATTTCAATTTCCTCATCTGAAGCATTTTTCCTTTTGAAAACACATTTTATCCAGTTTGCCTTAGAAAAATTTTAAATTTCCCTTAGGAAAATTTCACAATTCAAGTGCCGATTAAATTCTCCACCCGAAAGGCCTTGGCGAAGTGCAGAAGACTTTAAAATCAACTTCTCATCGAAGATCTTCAATACCCAGAAGAAAATTTTCTTCAGAACTTGTCGAATTCATGGGTATACAACGAACGGGTTCATTTAATTCCTTGAACTTAGAAAAATAATTTTCAACAAATTTATTCCTGTTCTTCACATCTGTGAGTATTTCTTTGCTCTGACTTGAAAATTTTTTATCAACCCGTGCGGTTGACATCATCTGACTTCATCCATTAACAATTTATTCATGCTTCAGGAAAATTTTATCACTCCAAGTCTAGGCAAATTTTTCCTAAGGAGGAAATTTATTTTTTTTTTTGCGCCTTAGAAAAAATTTAAATCACTTAGCATTTTGAATTTTTTTGACTTGGAAATTTTTTATTCATTCTTCAAATCATTCCGTCTGAGAGAAATTTTATTTCAACTCACTTAGAAATTTTTTCTTGAAAGCACATATCATGGAGAATATTTAATTTTAACACCCAACATGTTTATTCTTATCACCCCATAGGCTTAATATTCCCAGCGCCCTAGCATCATTTATCTTTTAATTTTACCTTCACACTCTTTATTCACCTTTTACTTACTTTACCTTGGGCGCATATCACACTTCATGAAGGATATACTTCCTTTTAAATTCCAACGCCTAGCACACTCAACTCTCTTTGGGCGCATTCTCTATATGATGAAGGATGGGCGCATTTGGCATATGCAAGAGGATCAACTTACCACGCCACCCTTGACTTGTTGACTTCTCCTTTTGTGGGCACATATCCTATGGTGAGGTAGATTTCAAAATTTTGTCTTCTTCTTTGACTTCCTTGACTTGCTTGTTGCATGGGCGCATTTGAGAGGGAGAGAGGAATAAAGCTTTTTTCCAACGCTTTTGCTTTGACTTTTCCGCCTTGCTAATCTTGGGCGCATTTCTCATAGTGAAGTGAAATTTAAAATTTGTCTTTTCAACGCCCTTTGGAATATTCCCTCCTTGTTTTGTCTTGACATGCCCTCATTTGGGCGCATTTCATGCATGAAGGAGGATTAACTCTTCAAGTTCAACGCCTCCCCTTTGACCTTCTTTGTTTTTGGCGCATTTGAGCATGTGTGGAGGATGGGCGCATATTCTATGTGAAGAAGGATGAAACCTTTGACTCTTTGACCTCTTGTTAGATGGGCGTATTTGAGAGGGAGAGAGGAATGAGTCTATGCCTTAGAATATATTTTGCATGTCATGATTTGAGGTGGGCGCATTTTGAATGTGATGAGGGAGAAAGCTTTTTCCAACGCCCTTGACTTGTTGACCATTGACCTTCTTAACATGGGCGCATATTGCCATAGGAGGAGGATATTTTTTATACTTAGACATTTTTCTGACTCTCCAGCTGAAGTGGGCGCATTTTCAAGGTGATGAAGGATGAAGTCTCAGACTTAGCCATTTTTCCTTTCTTCTGCTAAAATCTCCATGTCCTGCTATTTATAGTAAGTCCTCTGATTTCTACACTTCTGAAGCTCAGAATGATTTGAAATTTTGAACATTGGATCTTCATGACCTTGTCGGCCTGTTGACACTGCTATTCTGGGCTATCTTGCTATTTTTAGCCCATTTCTGGAGGTGGTTTGCTATTTATAGTAATTGCTTGCTTCTGAGACTTCCACAACTCCGTTTTACTTGAAATTCGAATGGTGTGCCCCTCACCACATGCCCTGCCTGTTGACACCGGCACCTGCTGCTGACTTTCTATTTTTAGCCAGCTTCTGAAATGACTTACTATAAATAGTAAGTGCTCTGTTTGCCTTCAAATTTTACCAGCGAATAGCTTGAAAGATACTGATCGCGGTGGTATACACCGGTTTCTGAAAATTCTAACTTTTTACCCCTCTTTTTGGGTCCCGAAGCTAGAAACCCTAATTTGACCTGCATGCATATCAAATGACCTTTGTTTGTCCTCGTCCCTATTGCATTGCGATCAGTTTGTGATTCTGAAGTGTTGGGAGGCGGCTGCCGGAATGCATCTGCTAAAAATAGCAAGTTGTTGAAGAAGTGATTATCTTGCTTTGCATGTCACATTATCGCGAAGCTCTCGAAAAACCCACAAGGAATCATCAGACATGCAAAGAAAACCCTGACATGCAAACCCTCAAAATAGCTTCCGAAGGCTGAACTCTAAAATTCATTATCTCACTTTGCATGTTATATCGTCGCGAAGGTTTCTGAAAACCCAGAAGGAATCTCCACCCATGCATTGAAGAACTCTGCATATAAACCTTAAAAATAGCCTCTGAAAGCTGAACTGCTAAAAATAGCAAGTTGTCTGTTCTAACTCAAAATTTGTAGACGAGCAGTTTGACATGTTCTGAATGCAGTGTGACTGTCGAAATTTCAAGAATGCTGAAGGAACGCTCTGAATTGCACACTTACTAAAAATAGTAAGTTGTTGGAATCTGATGAAACTTTAGTGGAAACTTGCTGGAAGCATACTGACTGCAATGTTAGTCTCAAATTTGAATTTATTCACTTCATTTGACCTCAGATTGACCAGAGAAGTACAAACCCTAAAAATCAGAATTGGCCAAGATTTCAATCCAGGTGGGCGCATCCCCGGAAAGACATACAAAACAAGAGAGACAATAGGAAAACAAACTAAAATCAAGCCAAAAGTTCAAAATGAAGCAAAAATTAGAGGGTCCCCATTTGCAATGGGGTGATGTGTGAAAAAAGGTCACAACAATACATGAACTATATATATATATCACCTTCGTCGAATCGATATTCCCATGCATATGGGTAACTGTCCATGAGCATGCGTAGATATGTCTACCTACGTATACTCATGCACGTGTTTACTCATATGTATGAGTTTATTGTAGACACGTTCATATATACATAAATATACATTTTATGTAGATATCTCATCGATATAGATATAAACACACAAGGAAGGACTTTCACTCGACATAAAGACTTAATCACATTCCTCAATCACAACATTCATAGAACAAGATCATAACCCAATATAAACATTCACAACCAAAACTGAAGATCACTTACCGTTTACCAAAACTAACTTGATACAACTTAGACCAACTAGGGCGTGTGTGTGTGTATGCTCAGTTAGGCTCGTTAAGGGTTACCACACCAAGTTCTTCCCCTAAGTGATACTTCCCCTCTCTTCTGGACGTTTGAACCTATTCCTGCATTCATCTTAGTACATCATAACAGTAGTTAGCCGGTAACATTAAATTTGTAGGCATCATATATTTCATTTACAGAATCATTATAAAACATTAAATTGAATCAAACATTCATTCATCATATTTCCATCAAGATTCATATACAAAACACATTCATATATTAAAGCATTTTAACCAAACAAGGTAATAGTAAATAGGTAATAGCACACGAGGTGTAACAATCTCATACCTCCAATATATAGGCAAGGAGAGAGGCCAACACCACAATTGGTTTAACCAAAATCATGCTATCATGCAAAAATCCCACATCCATGTTGGAGAGCATCTTCTGAGAAAAGGAAATACATCATGACTTGACATGGGCTTAATCAATGAGTCCCCAAATAGAAAACATAACCACAAAGGCATTTTTGACCACTAACTCCCTAATGGCTCAATCCTCAAGTCTAGTGCTCCATTTTGTAGTCCACTAACTCATGTGGGTTCCCATTAGTCATAACTAGATTTTCCACTTCTTTTAGCATGTAGGAAAGGGAAAGTACTTTAAATGACCTCAAAGTCAACGTCACCATTGTGCTCCACCTCCTTCATGAATGCCTATGACAACAAATACCAAGAATCTAGGGGAATAGATATTACAAATTATTTTTCCAGTTACACCCTAGGCATCCAAGAACACCTTCCAAGAGTGTTGGAGACACATAAAATATACATAGGATTGCAAGGTAAATGGTACCTTAATCCTAACTTTCTCCCACTTGATATTATACATTGCAAATACATCCATAGTAAAAATAAATGATACTAAGTACAAGAACCAAGGCCATGGCCTTCTTGCCCCGAGAGAACTTATCTATAGGAACTGGCTTCATAAGGGAATCTGCAGCCATAGTTGGTAGACTCGGCGAGTGCTCACCATTTTTTTGCCTTGTCAAGTTACTTGTAAGTAAACTCGCTAGTTTGACTCGTTGAGTTTTTGGCAAGTACTTGTCATTTTTTGGAGAGTACTCACCAAAAACTTGATGAGTTTGACAAGAAAAACTCACTAGATTCATTAAAAATGCAAAACAAGAAAAAATGTAGAAAAAAAAGCAAAAAAAAATAGTCAAAAAGTTGCAATTTTTCCTTATAAGTGCACGAATGCCCTGACACTTCCTCACACAACAATTGAAGTGAAAATATTCTTCACAAAAATGTGCCAAAGACCTAATTTCTCCCTTAAGTGATAGAGGGGTTGAGGGATGCTTGCCCTCGACCTTGTTGGGGGTGTTGCCCCCAGACCCCCATAAGGGGCACTGCCCCTCAACCCCGTTGGGGGTGTTGCCCCCAAACCCCCATGAGAGGTGTTGCCTCTCGACCCCATTGGGGGTGTAGCCCCAAAATCCCCATGAGGGGCACTGCCCCTCAACCCCATTTGAGTCTTCACTCTTAGACCCCCACTAGTTATTGAGCCACAAACACAGCCTTCAATGTCGAGCGAGGTGCTGCAACTAAGTGCAAGGATTAGAACCTCTCCCCAAGTTTTCACTAGACTAGGGAAAAGAAAGATATAAAATGTTGTAATATGCAATCTATGAATTATGATGATAATTTTTAGAGGCAATCATCATAAATTCATAAAAGCATCCACCTAACTATTGTATCTGGATTCTGTATGATGATACAATTTTGTACTCAATTTGTATTCAAATTAGTCAAATTTAATAGAAAACACTTTTGTACTTATTTATGGACTCATTAGATACATTTTGTCATTGAATTTTGCAAAAAAATGTGTTTTTAAGGAAATCTAAGTTGTTGAGTTTTTGTCGAGTCTAAGTTTTCCAACTATGTCCAACTATGTCTGCAACATTTTCCTAAATGTCAACCTTTGTAACATGACCTTACCATTCTCTATCATCTCTCACACAAAGTGGTACCAAACATCAACAGGCTTGGTAAATTAAGGAAATGAGAAAATTAGATCATAGGTACCCAAAATACCTCTAGCTAGGGACTCTAGTAACATTTTTCCTACAATTTGAAATCTCCAAATTTGAAATGTTTTTCTTTAGAAAATGAAGAACCCCTTGAGTGTGTAATTCTAGTGATTCCTTAGTTCAAAATACAATTGTACTGTCCATCTCTGGTTTCATAAGTTCAAAATACTAAGTCCAATCCTTGAAAATTCCTTTTGTAAGTGAAGACTGTAATAGCCAGTTATTTTTTTTCTTTAATGGTCAATGGTTACATATTTTGTTTCTATGCCAATCCCTCCCCTTGCTCACACCCTCCAAAAAATACATTTCTAAAGAATTTTGCCCTTTTCTTAAAAGTTACGTTGGCCTTTTAAATCTTTTTTTTTTTGGGCAGGTGGGTGAGGTGAAGGGGTGTGAAACTTTAAGAAACAACCAAGAAACAAACCATTTTTCATCCTTGGAAGTTTTCTTTCTAGGAAAAGGAATTGACTTTGGAAACAACTTGACATGTTGCTAAAATTGACAAGACATTTTGGACAAGCTTGAACAGTATCACATACTTCAACTTGTAGAATTAATAGGTAGTAACCTCTTTTAGAGTTTACAATGGACTAATGGTGCTTAAATGGGTAGCCAATGTGCCTACTTTCATGGTTCAACACCTCATGATTGATAGGTATATATAAATACTGATAAATATAGGACCATTTGGAAAAGATAGATCAAACACTAGAAAACAATTACTGTATGAGATATTTAGTATTATTAGGAGGATTCTTCATCCTGGCCTCCTTTCAAGTGAAACTTTGAATCTTACTGCTGGGGCTCGAATTCCAATCCCACATATAATTATTATACTTTTTAATTCTTCTTATCTGTAAAGAAGGAAGTTCTGTTTTTTTCCGGGTTGAGTCTTCAAGTGCAATGTTACTTAGAATCAACCTTGCACATATCAGCGGTTGGTATAATTAGGTCTTACAAGAGTAAATTTTTCTTTGAATTCATTGATCTTATATAGGGTTAATTTCTGGGTTGTGACCCACAAAGAAGACTGAACTGTGGTAAATGACTAAAGACAGGAATGAGGTTAAACAAAATGTAGTCTCCAATTTTTTTCCCCTTTTCTAAATAGTCTTTTCTGCTTCTCGAGAAACTGAAAACCTATCTTGAACTAAGAATCAGAAAATGACCCTTGGAAGCTTTGGAAACATGGGCATTTAAGGCAGGGAAGTCAGAAAACAGCATAATCTTTGAGGCAGATTTCTGAAGTAAACAGCAGGAAATGGTGTCAAAAATGGAAGAAATCACTAGGAACTCTTGGGAATGGGTATTAGAAACTTTTGAAAACATCCATAAAGCAGAGCTTCAGCGATAGAAATATCCTGAAATTCCTGGAGAGTAGATACTGCCAGAAAATATTTCTGGAAATCTCTAGGATGGGGAAGTGTTTTGCAATCCTTGAAACATGTTTCCACCCTATCACAAATGTCTTTTGGGACCCAAAGAGAAAACGTATTATTTATCTGCAGGGTAAAGTCATATCTTTTTCATTTTTATCTAAGTTGCCGGTTCTGGTACAGGATCGGGTACGGGTACGGAATACGGGTACGCCGGTACGGAAATTTTTTCTTCTTTGGGTATGGCTGTGTGTGTGTATATATATATATATATATCTAAAAAAATTAAAAATATACAGAATTGTAAATACATTTGATAGTATGATACTTCATCAATCATCAATCATCATGATGTCTATCAAATGCTGATAATCATATCTGTTGCTTTAAGTTGAAACATCCAGTGTTATGATTCGGCAGAAAACTATACAGGACACTAGTTTAAGGTCCAGATGCTTTGCTGGGTTGTGTAGCAGAGAAAGTTCAAGCACATACATTTTCTTTGCACTACAAGTCCTGTGGTTTTATATTGCAGACTTTGGATTGGCATTGAAATGATATGGTTGGAAAGTAGGAAAAAAGGTATAATGAATACAAGGTTATTAATATTGCACTAAAGAAAAATAAGAGTGTTGTGGAGAATGCTGAGTGTATTGTGCACTACAAGTCCTGTAAATGAGTAAATGGAAGGGACAGTTAAAACTTAAAAATAATTGGTGTAAGGATCATTTAACATCCGCTCATAAATGAAGGAACATTCTCCTGTTTATACACAAAACAGAAATTAAAATAGGTTGAAAAGGTTAATTAAGTTCCAATAATTGTAGTTAATGGAACCCACAGGGAACCCAGGGGTGCCTGGGCGCTCCCAGCCACTCCCCAGGCTGCTCCCGGAGGGGGCATGGGAGCAAAATCCAAGGAACCCGGTAACTTAGATTTTTATCCTGTAGCAGATCTTGCTGCTGGCTAGATTGGCCCTGTAGAGGGTTTCATTGCTTCCTTGGGAATTGAATTTCTTTTTTCTTCCTGTTTTTATGTTGCATCTTTTTTTTCTTGAATGCATTCAAAATATACCTCTTCCATGGGAGGGATATCAATGCCCAAAATTATCTCCTGTGTTCGTATTTTTGTGCAAGGTGACAGGGGTCTGTAATAAAGCTTTCATGAAGACATGAAATATTCGTTAGTTATATGGAATAGCTCTGCATTTCAATGTTGTAATAAATGTTAGATGATTTCTAGGATCCCTTGCTGATTTATGAAAAGGTTGGGTAGTTAAAATCATCAACATAAAACTCTTACAACTTTGGTTGTTTTTAATTAGTTCTTCCACTTTTAAGTTGTGCTTATTATCTATTATGCACCTCATGCTCTTTGAAGCAACTTGCGGGACATTTCAATTGAATATCTTTTCTCCTCCTGACCATCTGACTCTTTATCCTTTGTTTTCTTAGTTGTGACATGATAAGAGATCCCGTGTAGCAGTGAACATTCATTTAGAAAAATTTTGTATTTCAAAGCTCCAAAATCCAAAGATTTTACTGTTTCTTTAGCCTTAGTCTTTACAATCTGATGTTTCATGTTTCGAATTGCATTTATGTGCTACCCTGGACCCCTAGCACTTGGGGTTTAGTTTCAGTTTTAGCATAGGATGCGACTAATAACATCTTGAAGTAATTTCATAGTACATATTGATATAACCTAAGATGAATTTTATTCTTGATTAGTTTAATAAATTGTTTGTTTAGATTGTTCTTTTACAGTTTTGATTTTCCCTTCCTATAGTTACTTGTTGCTGTGCCACATTTAATAACAGGGTGAAAAACCCTAAGATCTTTCTTTCTGCATATGTAAAGTTGATAAAAATTTTGTATGCTGATATTCTTTTGTCATGGTCTGTATTTGTTGTTCAAAGCATGAATGTTATGAATTGCCCAACATTTATTTAGTGTTGAATCTTATTAAAATGCTCCACGTGCAGGGAATTCTGGTTTTTGCTTCAGTTATGGCTACATTGGGAATGCCGATCTTGGTAGAAGCTTTTAGACAACTTGCTTCAGGGGTAAATTTCCTGTTCATGGATATACATTTAAGAATGGGATATCTATTTTGCTTTATGGTTCTCATGATGGTTTGAACTTTCCACAAGCATACTTTGTATCCCATGAATACATATAAAATATTTTTCATTGAACATAATTAAGTTATGACTAGAAATGCTATCTTGGGAATTTGATTTAATTCCTTTTTATGGCATTGTTTTGTAAAGTTAAAATAATATTTAATTTTTTGGAGGCGGTATTTGCTTACTTGGTGCAACGAAAATATTTTGGAGTAAACCCCCTTTATTGTTTTTGATGGAATAACAGCATCATCAGCTTGAGCTGTGGCTTTCTGTTTTTACTGAAAGTGTGTAAGTGGATGCAAATGAAAATACTCATAGAATTCTTTGATGTTGAGCTCTGCTTTGCCGGACTTACATGGTTCGCCAGTGATGCAAAAACAAAAAACAAAATACAGGCCCATTTCATAAAAGCTACAAGTTTTATTCTAGTTTATTCTGACAATTATTCTGGAGCCATAAAATGTTGAGCTAAAATGTTACATGTAATATAGCTTATGCTTCTGTTCTGTCTCATAGATAATGCTTTTGGTTTTTCTTTCCCATCTGTTTTATGTTCTGTCCAGCATTAGTATACTATCTTTTCAACAAGTATGCTACTTTGGCATGTAACATATAAGTAATACCTTTCCCTCAACTCTATTGCCAAATTATACAGAAGCAATCGGAAGGAGACGAGTGGCACTGGGTTGTTGGAATTATGGTTTCAGTCACGCTTGTGAAGTTCTTCCTTATGATCTATTGCCGGACTTTTGCAAATGAGATTGTAAAGGCGTATGCCCAAGATCATTTCTTTGATGTCATCACCAATTCAGTTGGTCTCCTTGCTGCAGTTCTTGCAAGAGAATTTCAGTGGTGGATGGATCCAGCTGGAGCAATAGTGGTAAGTACTTTCTGAGCCTTTACTTTTCTGACACTTCTCATTTTCTACAAAGTTTTTTCAAAGGTTTTTCTAGCCTTTCTTTGTGATGTTAATATGACTGAAAAAGGGAATTTGATGAAAATCCATGTTAAACATTACTTCATATTGATTAGTGGACATGCAGATGTCCTTTCCAGAATTCACGACTGTGTACCATGTTAGATGCTGGTAGTTGTTCTCTTCATTTTCATAATATATACTTAGCTTTTTGGGTTTTAATTGATCATGTATGATTTCCAAAAATATTTTTCTAGTATTTTGGCATCTTTCTTTCTCTGCCCTTGGTCTTGTTTGCAATCTCTTATTGATCATTTCAAAGCCATACTTCATTGGGCGTTGATTTGAGTTTCACAAACACATGATTTGTGGGGTCTTTGTATTTTGCATGTTATGCATGTAAATATATTCTAAATGAGAACATTTGATCGGTAGATAATTTTGTACCCTTCATTTCTCTTCTCACAGTTAATCTTTATACTCTGAAAATGGTGATATAATCTGAAATCTGAGATGTGTTATCTGATTTGCTGCTTTGATGATTTCATGTCAATATTGAAAAGATTGGATATCTGTTTATGATTGGTAAGCCAACGTTTTTAGCCCCATGCTATTTGTAGGTCTCTATTATTTCAACTAGCTTCAAAGATGCAATGTAGTTTTTCTGTATTGTCTAAAACTCTAAATATATCACTCTGAGGTTGCTAAAATTATAATGCATGTTGTCCAAGGGGTTGAGATCAAGTGGTTAAAGTGTTGGGTTCTCATTGTTGACACAAAAGTTCAAATCTTCAAAGTGACACATAAGCTGTAATACTAAGTGTTGACTCTTGGTCTTCCACAATTTGGCTTCTGGTAGTGATTTATAAGTTGTTGCTCTTAAGGAGCTAAGTATTGCATTGCTGGTAAGGGGCTAAGTAATTGTATCAGCTGGCTCAGATGCTTGTTTGAGCTATATTTGTAGACTATCATAAATATATATAAAACATATAATGCATGTTGGTACTTGTTCTCTGTTTAAGATATTTGTTGTGGTGGAACCCTAGCTTCACGAATTTCTATTTTCCTCCATTAAAAAGTATGATGATTCCATGATAGAGACCTTGTCAAGAGAAATGCAGAGTTCAAGGAATTTGCCCTGTCTAAAATGATCTAAGTTAGGTTTTACATTTTTGTCATAACTGTTTTTGTGCTAAATAGTGCATTGTAGTATCTAGAGTCGAATGATGTCTAATTAGCTATTTTTAGAAAGTGTGAATACATGTGACTGTTTGCATTACTCCATTTATTAAATTCTGGAGAGCTTATTTGTTTAGAAAAGTATTGGAGCTTGCCTTTCCTTATAGATGATAGCAACGACCATGGCAAGGCATGTGTAGAGAATGTGTTCAGAACACTTAAGACTGCAGCTCACCAGTCGGTTCTTGCAGTACTACCATATCCAAACCTCCATACATATATGGAGGCACATTTTTGTCTGTATAGATTATGACAATGGTGATTTTCACTCTATACCCTTAACTTTGGAAGCATTTGGAATACTAACAACTGCAGGCATGCACATGACTGCATCCAAAGGACGCCATATATAACCCTTTGCTAGAGGTGGGTAAATTGTAAAGTTGTAGTGAGGAGGATGCATCCCGTAGGTTATTTGAGCACTTATAGTGAGGAGGATGTACAGTGTTCTGATCTCTAAAACATCTTCTTCTTTTTTCCAAGAATCAAAATATAGATTGTCCTGCTTCCTTTGAGCACATCTCAAGTACGTTCCAAATTTTATGTTAATCTTTATTGTTTGAAGTACTAAAGCTGATAGCGGGCCTTCTGTGCAGCTAGCACTCTACACAATCAGGACATGGTCGAACACAGTTCTGGAAAATGTGAATTCCTTGGTGGGAAAAACAGCTTCACCTGAT
Organism: Sequoia sempervirens; assembly: GCA_007258455.2. Lineage (NCBI taxonomy): Eukaryota > Viridiplantae > Streptophyta > Pinopsida > Cupressales > Cupressaceae > Sequoia > Sequoia sempervirens. The sequence goes on along the minus strand of VDFB02308819.1, from coordinate 137,687 downwards.
TATTTGCAGAAATTGACCTATCTCTGTTGGAATCATCACAAAGCCATACAGCATATTGATACAGTCAGAGCTTACACATTTGGCTCTCATTACTTTGTTGAAGTTGACATTGTGCTACCCAGTGATATGTCCTTGCACAAGGCTCATGATATCGGAGAAGCGCTTCAAGAAAAATTGGAATCTTTTCCTGACATAGAACGGGCTTTTGTGCATATAGACTATGAATGTACTCACAGACCTGAGCATGGAAACGGGCATTCCTAGTTGTTTATGATGGGTTGTATACTTATTCCAATTGTTTTCCATCTTGCATATAAACCAATTATTGCTGCCAATATCCCTCTTCCAACGTGATATGTAGTCACTATCAAAGCTTAGTAATTTGTAGCTCCCCAATCTATTTTTAGTGGCGCAGTTTTTGTTTCAAAGTATTTGGACAGTTGACAAAAATCTTTGAAGAACTTGTGCCTTAGTTTCTTAGCAACTTATTCTATGTAAACATGTTAAGACACGAGCTCCAAATTATGTCCTTCGCTGGAAATCTCGAATGCTGATTTTCTCAAATACATGTTCTCCTAGCTATGTGATGCTTTTCTGCAATAAAGCTTTAGTTCATTCTTTCATTGCTTACAATGCTGATTTTTGAATGTCCAAATGCCACATTTATAACTTCTATTGTCTTTCTCTGTTTTAAAGAAAAAGAAATTCATGCGACATATGTAAGGGAAAACTCCTGTATATGTTGCTTATATCATTTTGCTCCTCATGGATCACCATAGAAAAAAATGCGAAGATATATGGGATCTGCATCTTTAAAAGCAAATATTTAGCATCTATCATATGAAGTAAGCCTCTTCCTCAGAAGGCATGAAGTAGTTCCATTATGGCTGAAAAAATGTTGGGTTTACATTGTGGAGAGATGGTCTGACAGTTTCAATTACCTTATCAACGGAGCCTCTTCCTTGGAAGGCATGGGGTAGTTCCATTATGGCTGGCAAATACGTTCGGTGCACACTGTGGAGAGATGGTCCGGCAGTTTCATATTCAATTACCTTGACGACGGATGGCTAACCATAGCTACAGCTCCCAAACCAACCAAAATGACATGCCAAGATTTGAAATATTACATTCTGCCGTAGTCTTTCATTCGGATCAGAATGGATTTGTTGAGTTAGTGAAATTAGAAAAATCTATGCAAGTGAGTTTTATATTAGGGTTGTCCAAATGAATAAAGACATTCAAGACATGAAAGTGCTGATAACAGTAGTTGGATTTCATGCATAACTCTATACAAAAAAATAATGCTAAAAACTGATCTACAAATCAAAAGTCGTTCTCTATCAAATTTATCTCTCCTAATGGATGAACAAGCACTAATTTAATGATGCTTGGATTGAGGTGGTGCAATAAGCGTGCAAGTATATTCAATTTGATTATGCAACCAATGTAGCAACAACATATATCTTAGGAAAACCCTCTTATGAAAAAAAATATCAAAGGAGTCTCAATGTGTCATTCAATAAACCAAGGTTATAATACACTATTCAAAGTTTATCTTATCTTATCTACACATGTACCAACAATGTCTAGAGAGATTATGAAAGCAAACTTTTTTACAAATATAAGGTGCTTTAATACCTCCAATCCAAGTACCAAACAAATAGAGCAAGCCCAGGCCACAAATTATAAGTGATTTCACCGGGAGCTAAAATTCTATGGACAAATATGTTGTACTAAAAACACAATTATTTTGATGCGATGCCACCCTTTTTCTTAACTATATATCCAAAATACATTTTTTTTATATCATCTTGACATGGAATCTCTTCTTTAGTGCAACATTTTTTTCAAGTTTTTTAATAGACTAGTATTTTTCTTGACAAGATAATCAACCTTATATTTTGTGATGAACTAATTTTAGTAGAAATAAAATATAAAATATAAACAATAGTTAAACTATTGAAAACATTATATTGTTTTAAAGCTACATTTATATATCTCCAAAAGGGTAATTTTAGATATTTAAATAAAAGTTATTTACATGAGTAAGAGTTGTTGAAACATTGAGTTTTTCAAATAATTTTATTATTTTTGTAAATTAGCCCCAAAGTGGTGCTACATGTGTATTTAGTGGACACTTATAGTTGAAAAAGTTGTGCCCCCTATCTACTTAGCTAAAAAGAATCTAGCTAGACCATATGTTTGACCCAAATTAACTTTTAGTTGAAACTATTAGAATTCACTTGTGTTGATAAGTTTGATGAAAGTGTGACATATTTCTAAAGCATTTGTTGAAAGCTTGGCTAGTGAATATACCAAAATAAGTCTTCCTTTAATGGTATATTCGATGAAAGTGTGGCATATTTCTAATGTTTTCAATCAAAAGAATCTAGCTAGACCATATGTTTGATCCAAATTAACTTTTAATTTAAATTTACTTAAATTCACTTGTGCTAATAAATTTGATGAAAGTGTGACATGAATTTTTTAGGTCTCATTCTTAGAACATCACCTTTGACACACACACACACACACTCTCTAATCTACCCCAAACATATAGAATATATATCACCCACCTAAGATCTCAACAAGAGATTTCATTCCAAATAATCAACAAGACAAGGCAAGACATTGCATAAGCTCACCAAATGAGGGTTGGATTGAGACAACATACTAAGTAGCATAATATTAATCCAAATAAATTTTAAGTTCTTTATCCTATCCCAAATGGTAATTAGGTGCTTCTAGGCTCATTTTATTAACAATCATAAAAGGACAAAGAGCATTCAAAACATTGCTTGCATTTAACATCAACATCAAGATGCACAAAGATAGTCATAGGTCCATTGCCACTTATGTGGGTAGATTACATACCATCCATTAGGGAGTTTCATAAGAAGTTAGACAACCTTCAAAAGAGGACACCAAAATTATGAATTATACATTGATATCATATTACACGAATGAAAAAAATGAAAGCAAGGAATAGAGAACTCCCACTTGAATGTAATCCCAAGCTCCTCCAAGAACTTGCAAGTCCCCAATGATGGTTCAATGTCACCCAACCATGTAGTATCCTCAATTCCACCCTACCATTCTACAAGATAGTCAGTTTAGCACAAACACACACTAACACAAAACAAGGGGAGTGACTCCACACACATGTCAAACAATTATAAATAGTCATCATAGCATACACATGCCCAAAGGAGAAACAACACTAAACATATATGCACATGAGATAAACCACATCACATGTTGGATACAAATTTGAGGGTATACTTGGAAGAGATCATAGTGATAGGAAAATAAGTGTCAATATGATGACACAACATTTACATACAAAAAATTAAAGAATATCCTACCTCGTGGGAGTAGGAAAAGATTACTTCAATTCACTATCCTCAAAGGATTGTAATGTGCCCAATACACTCATGATTATACCATCACAAGAGCATGATCATGTTGGAGAACCACTTATTAATTATGTTATTAACCCATGAGCTTAATTATCACTTGCATTACATACCTTCCACCCATTTATGATGGGGATCATTTGTATACTAATAAATATGGAGAACTCTTTTCTTATTCTACACTTTTCCCAATTCTCAAAATGATCAAATATCAATTTTCATGGCATAGAAAACAAGGCAAAATATAATTTTTTTGACAATATATATAAAAGTTGTAGAATCCAAATCATTTGAGAGAATATTTCTCTCATGAGTATTCAATCAAGCAAGGGAGTAAAAGAAAATTTTAATTTTAATTTTTTACACTCAAAACTATGAAAAACATCTTTCCTTCATTGGTGAACCTTGCTCCCAAACCCTTGAATTTTTTTTTTTATTATGAGAATTTTCCAAACTCAAATAATGCCCTTTTGATCCCCACATGCACAACAACATGCTAATCTAATAAAAATCCAAAAAAAAAATGATTTCATCATAATTTTGTCATAATAATGGCTTTGTTTTAGACATTTGAAGTTAAATACATTATTTCCTATCAATTTGAATGCATTATGGTATCCTTTAATGGATCCATATACTACCACCAATGTGGTATGAAAAGGAAGCCAATAAACAAGAAATTTAAATAACTTACTAATAGAAAATACCTTTCAAACAATTTGCATAAAGGAGGAAGAAGGTTTGAGAGGATAGTTCTTCTCCAAATTTTCACACATTTTTATTTAAGCAATATTCTTGTGAAGCATTCCAATCCTTCTCAATTTTTTCAAATTTACATTCCCATGGAGCCAAATAAGTTTTTTTTTTTAGCAAATATAAGAAAAAGGAATAAAGACAAGCCAATTTTTTTTATATACATCAAAAATCCTTTTTTCTCTCTAATATAAAATTAAAAGAATTTTTCTAATAATAATAATAATACATGATTTGATAACTTAGGCCTTTGAGCTAATTTAATTGTTTCTAATAATAGCCTATCACTAACATTATGAATTTAAAATTTATTTAATATAATAAAAAATATTTAATTAATTCCCATAGAATTAATCTATTTTCTTAAAATAACTATTTCCCAATTTACACCTAATAAACATTGTTTTTTTCCAAACATAATCATTCAAATTTTTTGAAATAATTTAATGTAATGTGGTAAAATATTAAAAAAATAATAATCACACATTTATAGATGTTCACACAACACATGGATTCTCAAATCACCATCAATTTAGATTTAAACTCATACAAAGTAATCAAGAACCATATAACACTTAAACTAAGTGTGATAGATGTTATCAAACATATTTAACCCAATGTGACATATCCAATAGAACCACCATCGAAAAATTAACCATGTACCTACAAACTCAAGTGAAACGTCAAGCATATGCACATCATACAATAAAGTTGAAGCAAAGCAATAAACACCCAACATGGCACAAAACCATATAGATTATTAAAAATAAACATCATTGAGATATAGAGGTGCAATAATCAAATAAAATAAATGATTTCAAAACCATTATAATAATCAGACACACATGCACACATACAAAAGGTAGTAGTGGGATATAACATTGTAACAATCTAGCCATACAAAGCATAAAATTATAATTTCCCCAAATATAAAAAGTAATCCAAAAGGAAATAAATTATCTCATTAAGAATAATCAATGGTAAAATATAATATCACTGTTCTTAGTATAAAATCCACTAAAAAATAGACATATGAACAAGGTTCAAATGGAGGCATTACATTCTCCACCTAGACACCAAGCTTACTCTTAGAATCCTTCAAAAAGGTGAGGATAGATGACCCTTGGCTGCATAGCATACTTCCAAGTAGTTGAATCATCCAATGGGTCCCATTGGATCTCAACTTCGAAGTATCGACCTCTAATGATGCAATATATAAATGGGCTTCGAAGAAATTTGTATGCTCTCCACTATAGGATCAGGTACTATAAGGATATATGAAACACATTTGGGAGAAGATTAGTGCACCCCTTTCAGATGAAAATAAAGCCACATTGGCTCAGGTGTACAATAAGGAGTTCCTAACAAAGCAAAGGGTAACCACCCTTATGAGGAGAGATCATAATGATCTTGAGACACTCTGGAATGAGTTTGTGGAGAAGGTTGTTGATTTGGAAAAAAGGTTAGGAATGACTTCGGACACAGAAGAACACATGCAAGATGATATGCTTGTTCCTAGAGTTAATGTCACAGAAGAAGTGCAACATGATGATGCTCAACATGAGCATGCTGCTGAAGAAGAGAATACATGCAAGATGACACTCTTCTAGATGTGGAAGAAAATGTTACCAGGGAAGAGAAAACTATGGGAGAAGGTACTACAGGTGATGCTCCTCTAGTAGGAGAAAATACCACTGCAAATGTAAATGTTAAAGAGGCACAAAAGGAGGATGCATCTATAGACCATAACTCCCCTCCTCCAAAGCCAAAAGTAAATGTAGAGGATGCACAAGGAAACCCGAAGATGAATATGCCTCCAGATAGCACTGAAAAATCTGTGGATGATTAGCAAAAGGATGTAAATGCATTTGGTACTAATGAGAAGAAGGATGATGAGACATTGGTCAATGCTAAGAGGAAAGATGAAAATGTTGAAGTCAGTATTGGTGACGAGGAAAAGGCTTTAGAGAAGAAGGTTGCAGAAGATGATGCAAGGGAAGCTAGAGAATCTTTCGGTACCTCTGGAGATTTGTTGAAGAATTTGTTGAGTATGCAACTTCAACTTCAACCGATAGTGCCTGCCCAACTACTTCAGCTTCTAATGCAATAGGGGCAAGTAGATATGGATAATATCTCTCCATTGCACAAACTTCAATTGGGTGATGCATTTCATGCCTCTGCCCGGAAGGAAACTCTACAAACGCATTGATCATAAGAGTGCAAAAATTATTGATGAAGCGGTGAAGGTATTACAAGAGAACATACCTGGTGCTAGCATTGAGAATTCTTTATCCAGTATGGAGAATTTAAATTTTTTACTTGATTCATTTAAGGAGTACTCTAGTGGGTTGAAAGAAAAATTGGAAAAGGAGATAGACAAAAAAGGTGAATGGTAAGAGGTTAATGGATATAATAGAAAGGTGTGCCTTTAGACACAATAAATTTTAGAATAATCTCAAAGATGTACAGGATTGCGTTGCGGAAGAAAAAAATTTGTTTTAATTTTGCATGAAATGGCCTAGCTCCACCAAAAGAATAAAGGATAAGATGGACTCCATTGAGTCCCAAATTGATAAGGCATCCACAGATGGAAACTAGAAAAAAGAATACCCAAAAATTGTTGTTTAAAAAAATTATCATCCTAAGGTAGCCTCTCTAGATGGAGAACAAGATAGAAACTTTGAGGAAATATTCCTAGACTTAAATAAGAAAAATGAAACACATTGATAATGGTGTTCATAATAGAATGGAAAAATCACAAAGAGAGGAAGAAACAAAGCTAGATGGGGAGACTTCAAACCCCACTGAAAAGAGTGGAAACTCTAGCATGTCAAAAAAAGATAAAGAAATTGTTTGAAAGGATGACTTTGAGGGGGAATTGGAAGGTAATGGTCTGATCCCCGACTTGACCCCCACTCTAAACACACAAAAAATGAACAATAGAAAGGATGAAATTATTCCTTCAGATGAATTTGTATCAGTCTCTAGAAAAAATAATGCCCAAGAATTAGTTCTAAACAAATTGAAAGAGAAAATTAGGGAAAAAATGAGATATGGGAAGCAAACTCCCAAACTCTCCAAAAACTAGGGACTCCCTTGACCCAAAAGGTTTACCTCTAGAAGAGGATATGTTAATGTAAAACAAAAATATGAACTGCATTAATCCACTTTTCCAAGATATGGTGGTAAATAAGGACCTTAAAACTAAGTCCACAAATAAAGAAGTTGAAGATAGAAAAAGGAAAAACGTGAGCTGAAGTAATAGTGGTCAAAAGCCCATAAAAAAGGAAACGGTAAAATTATGCCTAAATGTTTCATTAGGCTATACAAGGGTCAAAGAAATACAAATTCTCAAATTAAATGACAATAAAATGCTTAAGTTAGAATGTGAGAGGACTATAATCCTCTGATAAGAAGTATGTTTTGAGGGCACCATGTAATGAAAAAAGAGATTTGGATTGCTTAATGATGTAGAAAGTAAAAGCAATTGGCTTTCAACTGGAAAATAACTTGAAATTTAATTGGAATAGTGCATGTATCTTTCATACAAATCATGATAAAGGGAAGGGATGAAATGCTATTGAATTAAACTAGAAATGGATTCAATTTATTACTAACTCAGGTTGCTCTCCTTATAACAGGTGCATATGGGTAATTATTTACAATAATGTGAGAAAATTTAGATTTTTCTCTAGGCTATGTGACCTTATTGGAGTCTTCTTCTTCTTCTTTTTCTTGGACCATCCGGTGACTTCTTCTCTTTACTGAACTTTATTTTCTTTTCTCTCATATGTATTTTGTAGCCTTATTTTTCTTTCTCAACCTTAGCCTCGATGTCTGTGTCCACAATATCAATCTTTTGTTTCTTTTCACTTGCTTCACCTTGTGAAGCATTATATTTCCTTTTCTAGACCAATTGTGGTCCTTCTTCTTCTTCGTCATCTTCTACACTCACTCCCAAGTATGCTTCTCTTGTTGCTTTTGTTTTAACTCTTCTTCTTGCAGGGCCTATTTGTTGTGTTTTTGGAGTGGCCTTTTCTTTTACAGACATATTTTGTTGCTTTGTTAGAGATGTCTTCTCTTTCACCGAAGTACTTGCAGACTCTTTCCTCTTCTCTCCTATAACATACTTAGTCTCAGAGGACTTGGGGGCAATCGGAGGAGTGGTAGCTATTCTACTAGATCTTCTAACACTTGATGATCCTCTCAGTAAGCCAGACATGGATTTATCCTTCTCTACTTGTTCTTTTGTGAGGCCCATTACCTCCACAACTATTTTAGTCATCTTCTCAACAGTCTTATTTATCTGTTTTTGTCTTTGATCTATATGCACCTCCATGTATTTCTCCTCATAGGTGGCATACCTCTCCTCAGAGGTGTCTTTGGGTTTGCTCAACATAAAGTCTATTGAGCTGATGATTTCTTCTTCTGTAATCTCATATCCCATCTCTAGGATCCAAACAGTTCTAGGCTCAACAACCTCCATTATGCAACCGTCTTTTTTCACCAAGAAGGTGATATCATTCTTGTATTTCTCCACCATGCTCTTGGGAATCCTTTCTCTGGCCTGCATGTTCTTTTGAAAGGTCTTGAAAAATCTCCATAATGTTGCTTCTTGGGTTTCCACATTATCTAGCTTCCTTAGGTGGTCTCTAATTTGATACGCCACCAGTTATTCCTTCAACCAAACTATATTCTTTGTTCTAAGAACTTCATTCAAGAAGTAAAACAACAAACAAATGATCAATATGTCGAATTTGAAAGGATATTTTAAATCCTTTGTCTCTACAAGATCTCAATCAATTGTGACCTCAATAACTTACATAAATCATAATCCACACCCTTCACAACCATTTCATATGTTGTATTAATGACAGTTGCTCAAATAGAGTTATCCTTGTTAGTCAAGTATATTTTGTAGCCAATCATCATTGAGGCATACTTGATTGCCAGATCTTTTTATGCTCTTGATTGTCAAAGCTCTCCTGTCATACGGCTGTCATCTTAGCTCCATCACTACTTCATTCTTCACAGACTTTAGTGTCAAAACTAGTTCGGTTGAACACAAACCTGTAACAATCTTAATTGCCTCTTTGTTGATCAAGTGCAGTATATCAATCCAGACAAATATATCATGGATTTTGCTCAGAGCGAATCTTACCCACGCATCATCATGACTAAAGTTGGGAAAATAGTAGCACACATTGAGTTTCTTCTCTACCAAGTGGTCCCCAAATTATGTTTTCAGTTTCAAGTTCTCCAGTGATTTCATTAACCCACACATCACTCATTTTGCCATGATCATATTCTTCCACCTTCATGTGAATATATGCCCTTACGTCTTTTGTGTGCAAAACACCATATGGGATGTGCAAGAATAAACCGTACGGATCATCCACCAGGGATTTGTTAGGATGTCGTTTGAATTTGGGTTGGGGATGATCCACTACCTCTACAACTTGTGTATTTATTGTGTAACAAATTCAAACCACTTTCAAAACTTAGGGTGAATAGAAATTGTAAATACCTCTTATCACCTTTCGGCTAAGGTTTCGCATGCAAGAACTTCTAAAAATTCTTCAACACTTTATTTCACTCCTTCACTTCTCTACTCTCCTCAAATGCTTGTTTTCAAATGATTTTTTGGTTAAGTGAAATCACTTATAAGTCCCTTTTCGAAATTGACCTAATTTGCATTGAATACACAATTTGAAAAGCTGGTAAAATCTTAATTATGTGCACAATCAACTTCAAATCCTCCACAAACTTTTGCAACTCAATATTTTCCATCAATTCTTTCACCAATAGGTTAACCATGTCAACCTGCACCTTATTGTAATATAGTCGAATTGCACCTAGGGGAAATTCCACATTTTGGCATCCTTGCCTAGCATTTATGATGTATTTGAACATTAATGACAAAATCCCATGGGTCTGAATTCCACAATTCTGACTCCATATGGATTTGTGGCTGAGCGACATAAGCCTGATGACACATTTCCCAAGAATCTAGGCTCTAGACTCACGTGCGGCATGCAGACATCTGTGCGACGCGCTAGCATCCTGTCGGTTTCCTGAGTCAAAAACATGGAATCTAGAATACTAACCCTTGAGACACGTGTCCTAACGGTTACATTCTGAAATTAATGGCTCTTTGCCACCCTTGCAAGCATTAAAAACCCCTTTTTGGCTCTCATTTGGGGGTTGGAAGACATCACTCAAGCTTTCTCATTTCACTTGCTCCAATTCAGAGTTATCTTCACTTTTGATAGCAGCGCTGTCACAAGCGAAGCCATGTTGAACTAAGGTTCTCCTAGCAGTAGCAACAACTCTCAAGCAAACACTCAACAGTGCGTCTGTGTGCTCCGAAGAGGGTCTAGGCCCGTGGGTAACACTCTCTCTCTTTCACTTTCCTCTCATACTTGTTCACTTACTATTTTGTGGTGAGGGTTTTGTTGGGTGAAAATGATGTAATCATCTTTTCAATAGATTACACAACCTAGACTTCAGCCACAGTTATGTGAGATAAAAGCTCTCCTCTTAGAAAGGGGAGGCGCCCTTCTTACGACTAATAGAAGCTATGATAAAATTGATTAAAGTATTTACAAAATACACATTATACTTACAAAATGGGGGGTGCGTGTCGCTATCATGCTTCTCTCTTTTTTCAGAGAAGATGTCTACAATGCTTCACTGTTGGAAGTTCTTAATTCACAATAACTCTAAATGATCAACAATCAGTAATGCCAATACCTCTATCTTGTCAAAGCAAAGCGTAGAGGTACCTGAGGTGATAAATAATAAACAAGTAAAGAGAAAAGGGAAGGCTCACGAAGGCACAAAGTCGTTATGTAGCTTTTTCAATGATGGATCTGTGAGAGACGTGTTATTTGTTGCATTAGAAGCACAAAGTCTTCTTAGACGCAAGAATTCCTCGAACAACATGAACAATTACAAGCGCAAAGTCTTGTAGATCATTCAACAAAAGTATCCAAACATAAACTTAAATCCAAATAAGAAATGCAACACAAAGTTTACATAATATACTTGAAGTCCTTCAAATATCATCCACTAATCACCACCAAATAAGATCAATTCATAAGATATTGAATCCAACACAAAGTCTAGCTTGCAATTGTCTTCTTTATTAATCAATTTTCATTCACAAAGCATGAACACAAAGTTTCACAATTTTGCTTCAAAAAGGGCAACACTTCGTTGCAAAATACTAAAGGTAACTATTACAATAGAAATCCCTCATATTTATAAAAGAGAGGGAAGAGTAAATCTAGGAAAGTTAGGTGAGCTAATTTAGGAAAATCCCACCTAACTTTGACTAAAGTCATAATGTAATTTGTCTTCAAGAAATTACATCTCAGATTTTCAGTGTAATTACATTTTGAGAAAAAGATATTTAAGATGTCAAAAACTATTTACAAGATGCATAAAGGAAAGCATTAGAAATTTCAACATTGGATATTAGGAATCTTCATGGTTCCTTGCTTGGGTGCAGAAGTCTTCATACTTCTTCCTGGTCTCCTGCATGAACGCATCATCTGGGCCGACTGTGTAATCTACAAGGTTGTGAACTCTTGTGATTGACCTTCTGGCGGATGAATGGATTTTCTTGCACCTACGAAGATGCGTCTTTAGATTATCAAGTGTCAGTCGTGTATCACAAATGACATACATTGAGGCTTTTGAAAAGTTGGCATCCTCAAATTGTTGCATGACGGCTTCTTTGTAGATCTGGGATAGTTCACTGGATCAAAAGATGTCACCTTCAGGATCACTTGATAACATCTGAAAAGGAACTGCAAAGATGGGGAATCAACATACGTTAGATGAAAAAATAGCATTGGGGTGCGTGAAGCGAGCAATGATGTTGATCAAGTGTGAAGCGAGCGACGAGGCATGAAAAATGATGCAGAAGCCGAAAAATGGGGTTCAGAGCGAAGATAGAGTGATTTGGAAACGTTTTAAGGCAAAATTGGGGAAAGTGTAAGGGCATTGAAAAGCAATGCCCTTGCACTTAGGAAAATGCCTTCATGTGCAATGGTGTTGAAAATCAGTGCCCTTGCACTTTTGGGTGTAAGTTTGGAAAGAATGTGTCAAGGCGTTGAAAAACAACGCCCTGACACTTAGTCTCAAAGATTTCATGGCAAGTGCAATAGTGGGTTTGCAGTGGTGTAAGAGTTTCCAGCTCGATGAAGAATGAGGGAGAGGTGACAAGAATGAAAAAGAAATAACCTAAAATCACTTTTAAGTGATTTGTAAGTGAAATAGAAGAACAAAAAGTCATGCATTTAATTAAGGCATGAAAAGTGGAGAAAACTGGAAAAAGTGCAAAACACTGAAAAATCACTGCCCAACTCAAAAAATGGCTAAGTATGGGAAAAAGTGCATGAGCGCTAAAAATCAGAGCTTGTGCACCAAACTGAATTTTCACTTAAGTGCAGAGGTGCTAAAAAAACCCGCCCTTGCACTTTCAACACTTAGAGTTTTTTTTAGAATATTAGTGCACTTTTGTTCAGAGCTTTTGCACTTTTGATACTTAGAATTTTTTTTGAAAATATTAGTGTGCTTTTGTCTGAAGCTTTTGCACTTTTGACACTTAGAAAATTTTCTGAAAATATTAGTGCACTTTTGTTTGGAGCTTTTGCACTTTTGACACTTAGAATTTTTTTTGAAAATATTAGTGCTCTTTTGTCTAGAACTTTTGCACTTTTGATAATTTCACTAAGTATAAACAATGAGAGTTCACGAAGGTACTCATTTCGAAATTCTTCGTGAGATGAACGCAAAGGGATGCTCAAATAGACTATTTGGTACTTTGGAACGCACTTTGAGGTGGATTTGAAAATCGCCTTGTTTTGCATGCTTGAACTTCACGAACCTAGGAAACAGACAAGTTTCGTAGGGGGTTATCCGTGGAACGAGCGCTGCTTGATTCCATGATAACAGGTTCTACTCTTGAGCGGGTTTTGCTTTCACCACAAGCTTTGCTTACTTCTTTTCCAACTTGGCTATCCGTGGAGGTGGGAACGCCAAAATGGGGGTCTGATTGAGGCAGGCCCCTATATAGCCACCCAACAACTTTCTCTTGGTTCTTTTGTGTGTAGGCCACAAAAGGAGCTTGGAGTGAGGATTTTGTCATTTAGAAAAAAAGTAAGTTTCCTTCAAGCATCCTTGTGTTCAGTTCTATTTCTGGCTTTCTGACTAGTTATATTGTAAGGAAAATCAAATGCGGATACAATTCTCCTAACGTCAAAACCTCAGGGAAGAATGCAGATACACATTTAAATTTTTACAATTACAGTCAAATTGAGATGCACATGAAAGCAATAACAGAAATAAAGTATTTGACACACACACATAAGGACACCAGATATACGTGGGAAAACCCTTACGGGAGAAAAACCCACCACACCAAGAGAAATCACTTTGTATTACAGTAATAAAGATTACATACAAGTATCAAACTTATCTTTCTGATGTCTTATTACAGCAACATTCACCATGAACAATCTTTGTACAGGAGCCTTCAACTTACAGTCTACACAGAATAGAATTCATCCACTGATACAATTCGAACTATTCATCCAACTGTTGATCGAACCAACCGACTAACCATCGAGCATCTGCAACTACAAACTATATTCATGGCATTTCCTATATGTTGAACTTCCTCATAGAACCGTCACAACGAACTATCTTCCAACTGTTCAGATTCAGCTTCTCCTATTGGTCCACGAGATGCCACATAGGAAAGTCTCACTCAGTCAAACAGCTTCAATATGTGTTGGCATGTCGGTGAGACACTGACCGTGTCTCTCCAATGCCAACAACTTCATATCGATATTGGCATAGGTTTCAATAGTCGGCAGGACGAAATAGCGAATGCCAAAATTCATCCTGAAACTACCGATATCCATTTCATTCCTATCGGCAAGAGATTTCTCATCAACAAGACGTTTTACCGAGCTTCACATGTTACATCGACTTTAGTTTTCTATCGGCGAGACATACCGCTTTCGCCAAGACCTTCCACCAAGTCTCCTTACCTTACATCGAAGCATCCACCAGTCGGCGAGACTCATCGCTTTCGCCAGGGGATGATACCAAAGTCACATGTTATACCGATCACCAAACAATAGTCGGCAAGACATCATTATCGCCAAGAGGTTTCACCGAGATCTCTTAAGTCACCTCGAAGCCATCAACAATCGCCAAGACATACGTCCTTCGCTGAGACTTTACTCCAAGATCTTTAAGTTACATTGAGCACCGAACGGTCGGCAAGACTTAACACTCTCGCCAAGACCTTTCCCTGATCGCCTTGAGTTACTCCAATGAACATCTGGTTGTATCCCCGTCGGCGAGACCTTTATCATTCGCTGGGACTTCTTCTTGAAGCCCTTTGAGTTGCCCCGAAGACCAACACTTAAACCTCCGTCAGTGAAACATTTGCACATCGGTAAGACTTCTTACCGATAGAATATAAGATACGCCGAAGACCACAACATGCAACATACTATCAGCAAGACTTTAGCACATCGCTGAGAGCTCATAGCGAACACCCAAGACTCTCCCCGATATCTGATTGAATGGCTTGTCGGCTAGAGATCTCTACGAGCGGTGAGAGGTCAGAACGAACAAATTGTCACAGCTATAGGCTCCAAAGTAAATGATGTTCGACGAGACTCCTACAAGGTCACAGCGACCTGAACAAAACACAAAGTGTCAAAGCTGCTAGTCGGCCAGACATGATGGATGTCACACCAACATTGCTCTAATAAGGTTACATCCTATGGGATTGAGACATATATTTCCAACAATCTCCCACTTGACGAAGATCACACAGGCACCTCCAGAGCACAACAAAACTTACTGAAAATCATGGGCACTAAGGCCCATTGAACTGGCACACCACCTGAACTTGTCTGTGCTCACTGGCTTCGTCAATGCATCTGCAACATTCTCCAGAGTATCAACCTTTTCCAAACTGACCTTTCCATCTTCCACCATATCTCGTACAAAGTGGTAATGTACATCTATATGTTTTGTCCTAGCATGTAAAGTAGGATTATTTTCCAAACAAATTGCACTCTGAATATCACAGAAAATAGTTATTTGCCCTGCATCAAAACTAATGTTAGAACACAAACGTTTTAACCAAACTGATTCTTTACAAGCATGAGTAGCTTCCATGTATTCAGCCTCTAGAGTGGACAAAGCGACTACAGCCTGCCGCTTACTCATCCAACTCACTCCACCACCATTCAACATGAAAACGTATCGACTAATGGACCTCCTGCTGTCAATGTCCCCTGCCCAATCAGAATCTACATATCCACGAATGCTGAGAGTCCTCTGTGATTCAACCAAGTTCCCATGGTAACACAAAGCAAAATCTGAAGTCCCCTTCAAATATCTAAACACTCTCTTCACAACATCCCAATGTGTTCTTCCTGGATTAGCCATAAACCGACTAAGAACTCCCACTGCTTGGGCAATGTCTAGCCTTGTACATACCATTGCATACATGAGACTGCCTACTACACTAGCATAGGGTACACTGGTCATGTACTCCATCTTAGTAGGAAATTTTGGACAGTCTTCAACAGATAGCTCTGTTCCATGCAAGACTAGAACAACTAACTGCTTGCAATCAATCATGCAAAATCTCTCTAGAATAGTCTTGATATACTTACTCTGACTGAGCAAAAGTTTTCTACTATTCATGTCCCTAGTTATCTCCATTCCTAGAATATACCTTGTTGCACCAATATCTTTCATTTCGAACTTAGCAGACAACTGAGACTTAAGATCAGAAATCATTAGCTTACTATTGCCTATGAACAACATATCATCAACATAGAGAGCAATAATAAGAACCTGATCACTTTCAGCTTTGTAATACACACAATGATCAGATTTTGATCTTACAAATCCCAAAGACAATACAAAAGTATCAAACTTATGGTACCACATTCTAGGTGACTGCTTTAACCCATACATAGACTTTTTTAATTTGCAAACCAATTTCTCTTTACCTTTTTCAACAAAGTGCTTAGGCTGGGACATATAGATTTCTTCTTCAAGATCACCATGAAGAAATGTTGTCTTCACATCCATCTGTTTGACCTCTAAGTCATATGCTGCTGCAAGTGACAAAAGAAATCTGATAGACGTTAGCTTAGCTACAGGAGAGAAAATTTTCCCATAATCAATTCCCTCTACCTGGGAATAACCCTTTGCAACCAATCTTGCCTTATATTTTTCAACACTGCCATCCAGACCAATCTTCTTTTTGAATACCCATTTGTAGCCCACAACTTTTCTGCCTTTAGGCAATGGCACCAAACTCCAGGTTTCATTCTTTTCTAATGATGTCATTTCTTCATTCATGGCTTCCAACCAAGAGTCTAAATCAGACATTTTAAATGCCTCTTTTACAGTCCTAGGCTCATCAGTGCTGGAAATTAAAGCATAGGCACAAGTAGAATCAATCAAAGAGAACCCATACCTATTAGGTTGTTTTCTTTCACGGGTTGACCTCCTCACTTGCTGAGGCTGAGGTTCTTCTTCTTCTTCAAAACTTTCAGAACTGCTTGAGCTCTCCTCAGTTTCAGGTACATTTTGAATCTTCAATTCCTCTTTCTCTGGAGTAGGAGAAATTCCAACTACATCCTTATTGTTTTCTGACTTTGTCTCTGACTGCAGATCCAAGGTGGAAGGTTTCAGCACACGAAAGATTACACTTCTGCTGTATACAACTTTCTCTGTATCAAGATTCCAAAGCTTGTATCATTTTATGTCAGTGCTATAGCCAATAACAATTCATTTGATAGCCTTGTTCTCCAACATAGATCTTTTCTCATACGGCACATGAGCATATGCCTCACAGCCAAAAACACAAATATGTCTTAAAGAGGGCTTCTTACCAGACCACACTTCCAAAGGTGTTTTCTCAACAAGGGCAGAATTTGGAGAATGATTAATTAGGTAACCTGCAGTAGATACAACCTCAGCCCAGAACTTCTCCTCCAAGCCAACACTACTGAGCATACTTCTTGCTCTCTCCATCACTATCCTATTAAACCTCTCTGCAACTCCATTCTATTGTGGAGTATAGGGTGTAGTCTTATGTCTTTTAATCCTATGGTCTTTGCAATACCTCTCAAAATCATCAGAACAAAATTCACCGCCATTATCAGTCCTTAAGCATTTAATTTTTCTTCCAGTCTGATTTTCTACAAGGTTCTTAAATTCCTTAAATCGACTGAACACTTCTGATTTACTTTTCAAAAAATAAACAAATGCTCTTCTTGAATAATCATCAATGAACGACACATAATATATTGATTTAGACAAAGAAGGAACATTCACTTGACCAAATACATCAGAATGGATATAATCTAGCAAACTAGAAGATTTATGAGGACTGGAATAAAATGAAACATGGTGTTGTTTTCCATATATACAATGCTCACAGAATTCAAATTCAAGGTTACAATCTTCAAGCCCCTCAACCAGGTTTTTATTCTTCAAGGTTTTTAAACCTTTTTCTCCTGTGTGGCCTAGCCTATGATGCCAGAGCATAGTCTTCTCTACTGGAAGTTTTACTTCCATAGAGTTTACATAATTAGGGATATTTCCCTCTTTACCTCCAGAAGTAGCCTTTTGTGACTTTATAGAGACACTGTTACATTGAACAGCCTGTGCATCCAGCTTGTATAGGTTACCAATTCGAACACCTCTAACCAACACCATTGAACCTCTAGTCATCTTGCATCCATTTCCAGAGAACGTGACTTGTACTCCAGTATCATTCAGCTTACTGACAGACAGTAGATTTTGAGCCAGACCTGGTATGTGCATAACATCATTAATTCCCTTTACTCTGCCATCAGGGAATTGGATTTTGACTCTTCCATGGCCAACAATTTCAAAAGTTGAATCACTCGCCAAGTACACCTTTCCACCATCATATTCTTCATACTTTGTAAACTATTCTCTATGAGATGTCATGTGGAAAGATGCTCCAGAATCAATCATCCAGACATCATTTGATGCTTGTGTAGCCAAGGCTGCAATGAAGGCATTTGCATGACTATGAGAAGAGTAATTTTCAAAAGAATACTTCTTCTTCTTCTTCTTCTTCTTCTTCTTCTCCTCTTTACAATCCTTTCGGACATGACCAGGTTGCCCACAGTTCCAGCACTTCACCTTGGACTTCTTGCCATGAGACTTTGATCTCCCCTCTGATTTCAATTTGGACTTCTTGTCCTTCTTCTTGCCTCTGTCTTTTGACCTTCCTCTAACAACAAGGGCCTCCTTCACCATCTCAGAAGATTTCCTTCTCATTTCTTCTGACAACAAAAAACCAACAACATCTTCCATCTTGAAACTAGATGTTGTACTCCCAATAGCCATCACCAGATGATCCCAAGAGTCTGGAAAAGAACACAATAGAAGCATACAACAATCTTCTTCAATCTTTACACCAATAGATGTTACTTGAGCAATCAACATATTAAACGCATTCAAATGATTAGCTACAGATCCTCCTTCTTGCATTCTCAAAGAGTACAGCTTCTTCCTCAAGAATAGTTTATTCACCAAGGACTTCCCCTGATAAATAGACGCCAATCTCTTCCACAAGGAAGAGGCAGTCTTCTCTTCATGCACATTGAGAAGAATGGATTCTACCAAACAGAGCCTTATCAGCCCCTTAGAATTTCTATTTGCAAGGTCCCAATTTTCTTGCTTCATGCCTGTAGGTTTCACTCCAGACACAGCAATCCAAAGATCACGATCCACTAAGAGATCCTCCATTTTGAGTTTCCACAACTCAAAGTTGCTACCATTGAACTTCTCTATTTCAATCTTTCCTGATGTGCTAGCCATCTCAATCTGTAATTAGAAGTTGACAAACTTCTACAGGACTCCCACTGAACATAATTGACACAAAAAACCCAACGTACCCACAAGGATAACACAATTGGCCAGGCTCTGATACCACTTGTAAGGAAAATCAGATGCGGAAACAATTCTCCTAATGTCAAAACCTCAGGGAAGAATGCAGATACACATTTACATTTTTACAATTATAGTCAAATTGAGATGCACATGAAAGCAATAACAGAAACAAAGTATTTGACACACACATAAGGACACCAGATATACGTGGGAAAACCCTTACGGGAGAAAAATCCACCACACCAAGAGAAATCACTTTGTATTACAGTAATAAAGATTACATACAAGTATCAGACTTATCTTTCTGATGTCTTATTACAGCAACATTCACCATGAACAATCTTTGTATAGGAACCTTCAACTTACAGTCTACATAGAATATAATTCATCCACTGATACAATTCAAACTGTTCATCCAACTGTTGATCGAACCAACTGACTAACCATCGAGCATCTGCAACTACAAACTATATTCATGGTGTTTCCTGTCTGTTGAACTTCCTCACAGAACTATCACAATGAACTATCTTCCAACTATTCAAATTCAGCTTCTCCTATTGGTCCACAAGACGCCACATAGGAAAGTCTCACTCAGTCAAACGGCTTCAATATGTGTTGGCATGTCGGTGAGATACTGACCGTGTCTCCCCGATGTCAATAGCTTCATATCGATATCGGCATAGGTTCCAATAGTTGGAAGGACGAAATAGTGAATGCCAAAAGTCATCCTAAAACTACCGATATCCATTTCATTCCTATTGGCAAGAGATTTCTCATTGGCAAGACGTTTTACCGAGCTTCACATGTTACATCGACTTCAATTTTCTATCGGCGAGACATACCGCTCTCGCCAAGACCTTCCACCGAGTCTCCTTACCTTATATCGAAGCATCCACTAGTCGGCGAGACTCATCGCTTTTGCTAGGGGATGATACCGAAGTCACATGTTATACCAATCACCAAACAATAGTCAGCAAGACATATCATTATCTCCAAGAGGTTTCACCGAGATCTCTTAAGTCACCCCAAAGCCATCAAAAGTCGCCAAGACATACGTCCTTCGCTAAGACTTTACTCTGAGATCTTTAAGTTACATTGAGCACCGAACGGTCGGCAAGACTTAACACTCTCGCCAAGACCTTTCCCCGATCGCCTTGAGTTACTTCGATGAACATTTGGTTGTATCCCCGTCAGCGAGACCTTTATTGTTCACTGGGACTTCTTCCCGAAGCCCTTTGAGTTACCCCGAAGACCAACACTTAAACCTCTGTCGGTGAAACATTTGCACATCGATAAGACTTCTTACCGATAGAATATAAGATACGCCGAAGACCACAACATGCAACATACTGTCGACAAGACTTTAGCACATCGCTGAGAGCTCATAGCGAACACCCAAGACTCTCCCCGATATCTGATTGAATGGCCTGTCGGCCAGAGATCTCTACGAGTGGTGAGAGGTTAGAACGAACAAACTATCACAGTGATAGGCTCCAAAGTAAACGACGTTCGGCGAGACTCTTGCAAGGTCACAGCGACCTAAACAAAACATAAAGTGTCAAAGCTGCTAGTCGGCCAGACATGATGGTTGTCACACTGACATTGCTCCAATAGAGGTTACAGCTTGTGGGATTGAGATATATATTTCCAACATATATTGTCCAGCCTGCATTAGGCCTGAGCTTAGAAGTAAAACTTATTTATGTTTGTTTGAGTTTTTTAATTCTATGTTGCTTAGGACGCCAGTGCATCCTTTAGACGATAGCGTGTCGTGTTGACGTCTAGAAACTATGCTGACATATTTTGGTCGAGAGCTCCCTCTTCTAGGACAAAAATCTCTTGGTTTTGCTCTCTCAGAGTCTCTGGTGGATTTTCCCGAAGCATAATTGAACCTTAATTTCTTGTCATTCCACTGATCTATCCTTCTGAAGTGTATAAGAGCATTTCGTTCCCTGGTGATCTCTCGAGAAAGGAGAGACCTATGTACAATGAATCCCTCTTATATCACACGTATATCTACGTGTTGAAGCATCAACACCATTTCTTTGGTAGGGGGTAAAGAATCTTCTATTAATGCTCCCCCTAAGCCAAAGGTTTCTTCTTAGTTTCCGGAGGAAACATCTTGACCAAATGCTGGTACAAACTAAGGTTTAGTCTCACTGTCTTCCTTATTTCTCCAAATATTGTCCATCTCTTTCTTCATCTCTACTGGATCAACCTTCTTCACTAGATCATTCTTCTTTACCAGACTGTTCTTCTTCACATTCTTGCTTTTGCAAAATTTGAAAATGTGTCTTGGTCTATTACAATTGTAACATATGATAGTATTTTGAACAAGCGTACTTCCACCCATTTTGGATCTACATTAATCAGCTTTATGCCCAAATCCATTGCATGCATAACAAGATCCATTGAAATATCGTAACATCATGCCATTGTTTAATCATTTGATTTTTGCATTCACTAGCCTTATGAATGAACCTTTTGCATGTAAAGCACTGACTAGGAAAATATTATACATTTTGATTCATTCGGCTTCTACATTCCATAGCCTTATTTTCAAATTTATTGCATGAATAATTGAAACCATTAAAAGATGGGTACCTTTGCGCATTTTGTTATCTAATTGGTGGTCTTTTGAAGTCTTTCTTTTGATTTTGAACTTGGTTTCCATTACTCTTCTTGTCCTCAATCTTTGTTTCAACCTGATTTGGAGTTTGATTTGTCTTTGAGCTTTCACCTTTCTCAAACCCTAATCCTTCTTTGTCTTTAGATCCTTTTTGATTTGTTATCATTTCATCAAGCTTTGTAGAACTCATCTTGAATTTGTCTTCATGACTCTTTTCTTTTTCAAGCTTTGATCTCAAGGTCACAACTTCTTCAATTTCTGAACATTTTTCATATTTTCTTTTCACTTTGGCATTCAAACATTCTTCAACTCTTTTGCCTTCTTCAACTTGCACTTTCAGACTGATAATTGTTTCATTTGCTTGCTTTAGCTTCTCATTAACCTCCTTATGTCTTTCTCTAAACTTATTGATTTGGTCTCTTAACTTCCTGATGCACTCATCTACTTCTTTGACATTTTCCTTTAGATCTTTTTTCTCACTTTTAGTCCTTTCTAGATCTTTAAGGGCTATTTTGGGTTCTCCATTCATGTCAACCATGCACTCTTCTTCTATGAATCCAACAGCATGAATTTCTTTTGGAGGAGTAGGATATCTTTTGAGAGCCATGTGTTCAATCTCCAAGATCTTCCTGAAGTGGTTAAGGTTCTTCCAAGGAACCAAATTCTAATACCAATTGTTGAACACTCGAAATACTGAGAGGGGGGTGAATTAGTATTCTTTGAAACCACTTAAACATTCATTCCACATAGAATATTTAATTTGCAGTAAGAAAGGAAAGCATGAAATCAACCACCAACATCACATAACACATGAACACTGGATTTTTATGTGGAAAATCCAAAAAGGGAAAAACCACAGTGAGGATTAGCTCACAATATATTATAATTAGTTATAAGATATAAAAAAGTGCTCTTTATAGGTGGAATCACTGTCTTAGTGGACTCACTTCCCATAGAAAGAAGAAAAGATAGAAGAGAGGGGTGGCATACGACCAAAAATGAATTGTCACAAATGCATCTACAACATGCTAAAATACAGTTCCACTGAAGGTCAATACATAAATTCAACACACTTCATCACTCTACTCTAACACTTTGCTCTGCTTTGCACTTGCATCACTTTCTCACAATTCGTATCCACTATATTTCCATATTCGCTAACCAACATCTCCAATACTGAAAAGATCTCATACTTATATCCATTTCATCCCAGCATCAATTAGGTTGGCCTAATTAGATGTATCACATGCAAAATATAACTTGTCGGCCTCAAAACATACTTCATGCCACCAAAAAAACTTATAACAAATTCAAATAGGTTGACATGGACCTATAGTAGCTCCCACATAACACATCAACACTTATTTAAACTCTATAAAACTCATATCATATTAGGTCGGCACCGGTAATGACCTAACATCAAAATTCACCAGCTAGTCAACCACAAATGGACACGTGGGCCTCCAAACTTCATGCCACTTGGAATTAAGATACACCTGACACCTATCAACACTCCCATAAATCCACAAGACCAAATACCATTCCACAATGAAATGCGGACTAACCAAAACATGCATTCTATATTTGTAACCACTGTTACTGGCAGACTCGATATTCTATTATTCATGAATTCTTCACTAGAGAACAAAACATTGTGAAGACTTGGATTTAGACTCCTCTAACATCCAATAAAATTTCCTTAGAATTGCAAAGTAAGATTCCTCAAGGCGGACCAATGCAGACCAAAATATTGGATGTCTTGTACACACTAAACACACTATTTTGACACTTAGTCAATTTTCCACTTCAACTGTTTGCACTGGATCAAACCTTCTTGAAAATATATAGTGGATTATCATCTATATACACACACATGCTTCACTAAATGATCTGCATATCAATCTCCATACAATGTTGACATCAATGACAACACTGCATAACTCATGCTCATACTCATGTTGCTAGTAGACATATCAATGACAAACTCCACAAAATTCCAACAAGTACAAAGGGACAGAGTAGTGAGTTTAAAGGGGAGTGACCATTCTCAAGGCCCCTACATTACACAATCTAGGAATCAATTCATAGTATAAGTCATACAAAAGGAAGTGGTACAATCAAATGTCAAGGTGAGGGAAATGACACAAGTGGCATACCTATATGTTGAGCTTCAACGTGAATGAGCATGATAATCAAGAACAAGGATAGCCAAGCCATGATTTATGAAGAGCATGAAGAAAGGGTAAGAACCAAGTGTGTTAAAGACCTTGTGATTTATGATCAATACCTTATAATGAAGACCTAAGGACTTGATTGTGATTAGAGACTTTTGACTGATTTTGATCTTCTCCCACATGCCCTATTATCATGCAAGTGGTAGTTTGATGAAGTAAAGTGCAGTTATAAATGTTTGCAAGCATCTAGGGTAGTTGAATGAGCTGTCCAACAAGTTGAGAGAATATAGTGGGCAGTTTTGACCTAGTTTTGGAGCATTTACCAAGATTTAGGAGCTATTTAAGGAGCCTTGATGGTGGATAAGGTCAAGGCAAGAATTTTTCATCACTCAAACACCTTTTTGGAGCACTTTAGAGGGCTACAAATTATGGATTTCTGTTTTGGATGCCCAAGGAGTTTGACTCAGCCAACTAAAGTGAAAACTTATCTTTATCTTCTCAAACACATGTTCCTATTATGTAGGAGATGTTGGGAAACATAAAGGAAAGCCTAAGGGTATATTTTAGAGGAGTTCTTACTCTCTAGTTTTGCATTGTAACTAGTTTTCATAGTTTTTTCAAGCTGGAGCAGCTTTGTAACTCCACTTTCAGACTTGTACTCAATAGTATGTATCACTTATTTCAGCAATAAAAGTTTCAGTATTATATCTTCTCTATGACTATTTCATTGTGTGCAATGTACTAATTGATGAATATTTATGTGAGTTATGAAAATTTCTTTGATATTTGTCTCATTTTAGCACCTTTAGGTAGAAAAACATGTTTTTGTAGGTTGTAAGTTGTGTAGTGGTTTAAACAACCATTTAAGTTGTGAAAGAACATCTCTTTTCCTTCAAAAATGTTATAAAATCAAACCTCCTTGCAAAACATTGATGCATTAACATATGAAATTATCTAAGTTGTGTAAAGTTAAACTAAACTATTTGAGGGAATTGTGTGTTAAATCAACAGTGTAGGTGTGAAATCATTTTGGTGCATCACTGTATTAAAGTTTTAGGTTTCATTATACATTATCCTTCTCTCTTTTCTCAACAAGCAATAGTAGTAGCTTAGTTTAGGTGATAAAACCAAGGGAACTGACCCTCTCTAGAGGTTGATCTCCACTTTTCGATCCCACACTCAAGGAGATCATCCCATGTTTCACAAGGTGGCTGAGTGATTCTATCAGCTCAACAGGGGTGCACACTTCCATGACAACAATGCTAATAAGTGTTGTTTCACAATGTTTTAGGTGTCTTTCCTCTAAGTGTTTATGCACAATTTGTTTTTCCATTAGAGGACTAAAAATTTTGGTTTTATTTAGATGTTTGGTTAGTAGTTTCAAGGTCTTGACAACTAGTTGTCAAGTCCATTTTGATTTTTGTTTCATGGTTTCCATGACTCTTTTTCCGAATGGATTTTTAAAGGAAACTAGTCCTACGAGTTTTAGTAGGAAAAAAATTAACAAAGGTCACCAAAAGTGTTAGCTTATTTTGCACCTAGTTCAAATTATCCTTTTGTTGCACATATGTTTGGCATTGTTTGTCATTGATGTCAACACTTTGTTTGGGAGATTGTTGCACATATGTTTGGCATTGTTTTTCTTTGATGTACACTCAGTTTGGGTTGTCATTGATGTATGATGTACTAATAATGATGTTGTTGATGTTCATGGTTGAATGTTATGCCTTTTTTTATGACAGTTAAAGTTGTATTGAGTATGGTTGTTATCAACAGAGATGATATTATGATGGCATATTAAGATGAGGATTGTAATTAATCCTAAAGTTGGAGAGATGTTGTTGATGGTCTCTAGTATGTTGTATGCTCTCTCTTGTTGTTCCTGATGAAGCATGTGTTGCTACAAGGATGTTCTGGTCTTTGCATGTTGGTGAAAGGTTTTGTCCCAGGAAGTTGCTTTGAAGATTGTTTGGGAGAATGCTCTGCATTCCTCTGCCTTTAAAGATGTAGTCTTTCGGTTTGGGATTCAATGTTTATGTTATGTGGACATTGCATTCCTACCTTTTTTGGTCACCAGTGTTGCTGAGGAGGTTTTTAGTAATTGCAATGGTTTGGCATTTTTGTTTCTTGTCAGGATTGGTTCGAAAAATGCTCCACATTTCTCTGCATTTATGTTTCTGCTCCCATAGTTTGGTGAACGTTCTCTTAGTATTTGTGCAATTTCTCAGTTTAGATTTTTATGTGATGGTTTTTATTGCAAGTTGGTATGTTCATGTTTTATCTCATGGTTGTGTATTATGTGCTTCTGGGATGAAGTGTTATGTTTCTATTTGGTTTGCGATGGTTGTTTGTGGCATGACAGTGTGAAAGAAGCATATGGAAATATTGTTAGATATTCATGGAATGTTCCTTTATGGTATGCACATCAATGGTTGATCTCTTTGGTGCTGCATATTATTTTGAGTTGGTTTTCTAGGAAATTTGTAGATGTATGGCTAAAAAGGCTTGTTCTCTTGCTTGCACTATGTGCTTGGGGGTTTGCACTAGCATTTGAGGTTGTGTTTGGGTTTTTACCTATCTTGTTGAGAATCACATTGAGTATATTTAATTGAAAGTGTGTTTTTTAGTCGATTGGTAATGTGCTACATGTTTCATCTTCACGTTTCCTTGTTGTTGACTTAGGATGTTGTGTGCCAACATGTTTAATGTTTGGGATCACTTAGGAAGATGTAATAAGATTATTTTGGGTTCTCTTTATCTCTTGGATAGGAGCGTATTATGTTTTGTGGCTGACTTATTGAGGTTATGGTTTATCTTCTATCTTGGCCAACCTAATTGGTGTTTTATGATCTTGCAGGGGATATAAATGGAAGAAAAAATTAGTTGCAAGTTGAGCAAGAGTGGAGTGGTGTGCAAATATTGAATGATGTAATGAGTTGTGGAAAAGAAATATTAGATGAGCTTTAATGCCTCAGTCAGTAGAGTGTATTGTTGACATATGTAGTAATTTCATATCTTCATGTATCTTGCTATCAGATAGTGAGTCTCTTCAGTAGGTCCTTGTAATTTGTATCTTGCCCTAGGGTTGTGTGCCTTAGTACTATAAGTCCTTTGTATCTTTCCCTAAGGTTGTGCACCTTAGCTTGCAAGTCCTTTAGGGAGTAGTATTCTTCCTTAGGTAGTGAGCCTTAAAACGAATTATAATTTTGTAAGTAATGAGATTCCTATATTCCGAGATTTCTCAGTGGTTTTTCCCTTCTTGGTTTTTCCATGTAAATTTGGTGTTATCTTGTGCATGTGTGTTCATTGTCTTATTGCTACTATTTTGATTAAGTATTGTTGATTTGTTTATAAGTTGTTGATCTTGTTAAAAGTTTAAATTTGAATATTGTTGAAGGGTTTAAGATTTGAAGGGGTTAAGTTTTTGACAGATACTAATTCACCCCCTCTCTCAGTATCTGGGTGTGTTTGAAACAACTTCCAAGTGAGCTTTAGGGATTTTCATGAGTCTAAATTTAAAAGGTAAAAAGAAAGGGTTTTTAGGTAGTAAGAGCATGCCTATGAAAATTAATGTTTATCCTTCATGAGTGTTTCATGCAAAGGAAATGGGAGGGGAAAAATGATTAAATTTGTCAGGGCAAAAGTGCAAACCTGTGTCACACTTTTATAAAGGAATCAATCAACACAAACAAAAAAACTCAACTTTAATCACATAAAAGTGGTCTTTATGTTTTTAATTTCAAAATGATGTAAACTAATGAAATGTAGAAATATTGATGAAGTTTATTCTTGTATTTTAAAAAAAATTGTTTTGATATTTTGTTTATAAATTTAAGAGTAGATTTCAAATTGTTGAAAATTTCAAGAAAAAGTGATGTTGAGATGACAAGAAAAAAATAGAAAACAATTTATTTTCCCCTATTTTTTTCCCAAATAGATAACTTCAATATCTACTACATGAAAAAAAATTAAAAATTTTTGATGTATATTTTCCTTGTAATAACGTGTTAAAGTCAAATGTACCATAATTTGATATTTTTCATTTGATGTTAACTATTGTCTATTTTTTTTATCATTTGCAAAAAAAATTATACCCTTTTGGAGAGGATTCTCTCCTCTAGTGTACTATATATTTTTCAATTTTTTTAATATGTTTTAGTATTTTTTAAAAATTTCTAATTAGCCTCATTTTCTATTTTAACAACCTACTTTCATTATTTAAAATAAAAATATATTAAAACTAATAAAAATATCAAAAATTATATATATATTTGGTTTCTTGACTCCAAGCTCTACAAAAGGGTGTTTTTAGTTTTTTGAAAAAAATCATTCTAGCTGAAGAAATATCATGTTCAAGTAGAAAGTTATAGAAGTTTATGATAGAAGATGAGGTGGTTGCCAACAATGATGCCACATAGACAGTTTCGAGTGAAAGGGTTTCAACTGAAATCCTTCCAGTAAAAAGCATACATGCAAAATGAGTCAGATTTTAAATCGACAAATGAAAACAATTGTTTTGCTATTTTGATTGAAAGGGTTTTTCTCAAAACTTTATCTATCATGTATAGGCCACATAGTTTTAGACAAAATTGTTTCGCTCGAAACTATTTAGGGAAAAACTATTCCGCTCAAAACTATTTAGTTGGTCGAAAGTGTGACACAAGTTTGTGTTTTTACTCGTTACTTTTTGAAATTTTTAGGTTTACCCACATTGCATGAGTTATATTAGGGTTTCTATTTTGATGGTATTCAAAGAGTTTTCCATGCTTGGCGTAGAGACAAATCCTATGTCACTTTGAGCTACATCCATGTTGCAAAATAAGTAAAGAGGAGTGTGGCATATTGGAAGAGGTTGAATAAATTTAAGTTTCATTTAAACTTGACCCATGTGCATAAGCAATATATGGCACGTTGTAGGGGAGAAAGAGATTTGTCAATAGTTCATCTGTATTTACTCCATGTATTTGAAACCCTCTAAAGATGCAAATTATAAATGGTATGCCTCTTACACCTGTAGATTTGTTTGCCACATGAAACTCTTAAAATATTTTGTATATTTAGCAAGGGAATTTTAAGGATTTTTGAAAAGCATATAGGGTTTTAAAAGATTATTTAAAATCCAGAGACTCATATAAACATGCCTAGAGGAAGCATTATCATGGGTATTGGTATATAGTCTAAAGGAGTAAGAATGTGAAAGATGTGTTGAGTTCTAGGATGTTAGAGGTGAGAAACAATCATGACAAGTTTTTAGTTCTTTTGTTGCCATAGAATACTCTTCTAAATCTGCTAAGATTGTTATAAAAACTCTATCATGAGTTAGATGCCTTATCCATTAAGCATACCTCAAACCCTATGTGACAGTTGCAAGAGTACTTAGCATGTGTAGTTCAATGCCAAGAAGAAAGGATTGAATATTTTCATAAATTCTACGCATACAATGACAGAAGGGAAAGTTATTCCAAGATGTTGAGACAATGTTACATGATATGCATATGGAAATGAGGCAGAGATATCATGGTGAGCATAGGACATAGTATGGAAGGTTTACTCCAAGTATCCAACATCAAGTATCATGATAGTAATAGTGACAATGCACAAACTTTCCTCTATCATTGTTTTCCTCACCACTTACATTATCATGCATAGTTTAAGGATGACAATATTGATTAGATACATATATGATTTTTAATACAAGTAAATCCTTGTCAAGTATTTTATGTTAGTCATCCATTGATAAAATAAAGGAGAACATGACAATAAAGTATATGTTCATTTTATGTGGTTCAAGACATTTCCAATTATAAGTGGCAATATTAGTTTTTTATCAAGATTTTGGTAATGAATGGAAAGGTAAAAAGGGGTAGGTTTGAGATGAATATCATATCCAAAATGAAAAAAAGGCTATGCAATCATAGAGGAAGGCTATGCAATCATAGAAAAAAGGACAATGATCATAGAGAAAGAAATGGTGAGATGATGACAACCCTATGACAACTCTTCCAAGATAGTTCAAGATAAGGTGTTCAAAAGGGAAATTTTCTCTTAAACATATTCATATTTAAGAGGGTTGGAAGGACTTGTGATGATGTTGAAAATGAACAAGAAGGCTGTCCATTAAAGATTTGTTAGTGGCAGTCCATAAAAAGATAACATGCCAGGCATACAGTGAACATGGTGTAGTCATATACAATGTATTTTATGTGATAAGGGTTTAAAAAACTAAGAGGTTAATTTATCTATATGATAGAGGGCCATTTACCTATATGACAAAGGGAAATTTACCTTGCTCATAGAGGAAAATTACATGAAAACCTTGCATGAAGTATATACATCAACACAAAGAACAAGGCAAGGTTTAAATAGCCAAGAGGGCATGAACATAGATCTATGCAAGATAATGCTAGAATAGAGCAATAATAAATGATAGTCCTATGGCACAGTGACAAAGGCCTCTACGTGATATGCATGATTGATGACAATCATAAGATGACACCATGAATGAGCAGATGATTGATAGGCCAAAACTAGGGTAAAGAATAAACTAGGTTCAACTTGGTCTAAGTGTCGATTCGGGGATCGTAAGATTGTGAGAGGTGTTGCGGCAGTATACCCAAGGGAGGAAAGCAACAAGTTGAGTGGGGATGAAATGAAAAACAATAAAATCTAAATGCTTTGAAAGAATAACAAAAAAGAACACTCTTAAATTGTACTTCTAAAGCAAACCTTTTGAAACCATCAAATGCTTTAAATTAAGAACTCAATAAAATCCTTTAATGTATATAAGGTTTGGCTATGTCTAATTCAGCTCTTATTAAACATTACTAGTTCTATTTAAGATTAAAATACTCTTGAATTCACAACATTTTGCATTGACAAAATTTTGGCGATAGGAGCTTTGTGTAGACGATAGGAACTCTGTGCAGGCGACATGAACTTCAATCTTCCAAAACTTACGAACTTCTGCAACTATAGTCTTATGAAATAAATAATTTAAAACTAAACAGAAAACATGTAATCACAAAATTACTCACACATTTTAATAAATAAAAGAAACCACAATATTAAAATAAAATGCATAATATAAAAATTAACATCACCACCATTTCAAGAGAATGGGCCATCCTTTCCTTCCACAAGGTGACAAAAATAATTTGTTGTAAACTCCTTAAGACTTCAAACCAGCTGTTGTATTATTTTTTTTCTGAAAAAATATTACATCTCTCTTCTCATGCCATTTCTTATGCATTATATAAGAAATGAGATATTTACTAAATGACATAATTCTTCCCTATAATCTCTCCATAAATTTAGATCTCAAACGAGAGAATCATGGAGAGATCATGTAACTAAGATATTCTTAACATGGCATGTTTCTTTGGTAACAAAATAACCAATACATGTGAAATTGGTTTTAACATAATAATAATATGGACTTTTTTTTTGTCTCATGTCCATAATAATAGGGAGCGTAAAAGTTGTTTATGACCAACAAATACTACATTTAGTTTATGGCCATTCCAATATAATAATTTGTTATAACAAAATATTAAAATATATATATCTATCTTATCACATATAGTGAAAAGTGTTTATTTATTTTTCAACATAATGGTAGAAAATATTAGTAAATACAATCTAATATTTATTATTCATGTATTTTATCTAAAAGCTAAATTAAATATTACTTATATATATATTTAATCATATGCAACATAAAGGTGGTAAAATGATATAATATGGTGTGGAGATGGAATATAAAAATGGTTATGAAGGTATATGAAAAAGACTAATATATGGCATAAAATGGAACATGAATGGCTCTCATCAATGATAAAACCCTATCCTAAGCTCAACAAGAGTGATGTGATACAAAGCTTGTGTCTTAGTTGTGAAATAAACCCATAACATTCATTATTTTATATGTTAGCATTATGCCAAAATGAAGGAGAATGAAAATCTAAAAAGGGTAGTCAAAAGAGAGGACAATATTTCATAACCATGTTAATATGTAACATGATAGTTACATATAATGGATATTATACAACCACCGGGGCAAGATTAGAAGTGATGGGTTAATAAGTAGCCCATGATTCCCCTAGAGTGACATCTATAGGCTTGTTGTTTAGCTATGACTATTGTAACTATATGTTAGCAAATACAACACGATAAGCAGTGATGAAAACCCTTGCTAGATGACAATGTAATATGATAGTTGACAATTTGATTGAGATAGCTTGAAAAACAATAGTGGCAAAGGTTTTGGAGTCTCAAAGATCATCCAAGCTATAGTTACAATGAAAAATAATATTATTTATGGTAGTGATATGAAGCACCACATAAGACAAAGCAAGAACAAAGTATTAGTATGAACCTATAGTACAAACCATACATTTTTCCAAAGCATGGACCCAAGACATCATGATGGCAACATTTTTAAGATTTATTATAGTAGTGTGAGGAATTTGAAGGCATCACAAAATTTGATGTGTGCATATTTTTTTAGAGGGACACAAGGTATTGTGAAAGTTATGAAGAGCTCAAGAAGGTGACTATCATTGCCATACAAATGACAGTGCTTTTTTATAGGCATCAAGAGGACAATCACCAACTAATTATCGCAGGGTATTTCCTAGTAGGTCCCTTCAAAATATACAGATAAAAGTTACAAAAGAATGGATGAGCAGTAGAGGTGAGATATCTCAAGCAAGATAAACATATTGATAGGATAGCCGTGTTAAAAAAATTGGCCATGTAAAGACATTGAACCTTGAAAGAGGCTTAAAATTTCATGACAACCATAAGAACATGCATAACACTTATAAATGTTAAGAACATGAAGTTTGTATAACACAAATTCACAATGACAGAGATATGAAAGTACACAAGGCATGAAATCTCATAAAGAGAAGTGCTTGAAAGTGAGTTACAAAGTACTTGACAAGGGTGAAAGTGGTTCACAGAGTGTGATCCAAAATGTTGAAGCAAAAAATTCAAATACAATCTAATCCAGAAGCAATATTGAACCATAATATGGATTGTGGAAACTTGATATCATTGAAGGGTTAAATTGTGATAGAGCAACGAATAACCCAAGATCATCAACTGCAAAAAACCTTCACAAATGAGCGAGAGAAGCACATAGGCTATTTCACCAAACAATGAGAGAGAAATATGAGATCTGATTTACATATTGTATAGGGTGCCTTAAAAAGGCATAAAAAGTAGGTGATAGGTGAGGAGCTTCCTAGCACAGGAAAAACTACCTGATTTAATAAACACAAAATTAATGAACTAATATACCTAAGTTAAAACTTAAGTAAATATGCATTTACTCTAACACCCCCCTTAAGTGCAACTTAGGGAGAATGAATGAAAATGCAATATGCAGTATGGGTCCCAGCTACACAACCATGTTAGGTACCCATTTACAATGCAAAAAGAAATCTCTCACAACTAGAGAAAAGGAGAAAAACCTAGTGAGAAAAAACCCCTCTCCAAAAGAGAGAAAAGAAAACAAAAAATGATGCATGGATGGAGGACTCAATCACACCCCCCAAGTACTACATATTTCAAATATATACAATCAATGCCCCCCCCTATAAGAGGGAAAGAGAGAGAATATATAACCCCCCCACAATGTGTAATCACCTGCAAAAATTGTAAGCACCTGAAGACAAAACATGATCCAATGTCGACAAACAACTTGTCTCTATTTTAGAAGAAACAAAACCAAATACAAATGCAGGTATGCTTCCCAAAGAAGCATGAATATGTATGATGATGTCTCTAAAATCTGCTCATGTGTCGCCAAGACATTGGAATATGATGCCACGAACCAATCAGGAACATGCCCAATCACAACAGAAGGTGACAAATAAGGTACCACTAGAAACTGATCCTGAACACTCTCCAGAGATTGAAATGGGGTGACAACAGTTGTACCACAACTATCATCAAATAGGAGGGATATACCCTCAAATGTGTCCTCCAAATTTGAAATATGAGATTCTACGAACAAGTAGGCAATGTTCGACAAATAAGAATCCCAATTAGGAAGACAATGAGATACTGGGGGTGATGAATCACTAGATGTGTGCAATGAATCACCAATACAAAATCAATGGTCCTGTAGAATAGGAATGATAGGAGTCTCAATCAATGACTTTACACAACGAATCACTAAAGGCAAAGGTACATCAACTGTCTCTGATGGAGAAGAAGGAGCATCTGAAGAACCCTCGTCATCCTCATTTGAAGACTCAAAGTATTCCAACACTTCAAACTCCTGCATAGTAGCATGATCATAGGGTATCCTATTTGAAAAATGAAGAGGCACAAGGCAATCTGAAACAAGATCATCTGGGAATGGCTGAATATCAGGATCTCCATGTATTTTCCAGATTTTAATCCAAAGAGTATATGGACACTAAAAATTATCAATATCATCTAAAGTGGCATCATCAATATGCATTGTAATAACTCCTAAGACATGATCCCTTTTGCAATTCCAAGCAAATCTCTTACTATCAGTACCAGGAAAGGGAACACGATTATATAGGTATGGCAAAAGATGAAGCCATCTCAAGTGCTTTAATATACCATATCTCCATTGTGTATAATTCCCCCCTTCCAACATAATCACAACAGGATGCAAAGAAAATCCCATAATCAATTATGACAAAACTCCAAAAACAAAGACAATAACCTTCAACAACAAATAAAAACTCCCAAATACTACAAATGAAGGAAAAACCAATATCGAACTTCAATGGAATAAAAACACTACCAAACAACAAAAAAATAGACAAATTCCTCAACCACTGCAAAGGTGCCGAAAATGCCTTTCCGTTGATATATGGTTTGTGAAAAACGACCTCTGTTTGCAAAAGATATGCACAAATGAAAAAAAGGCCTATAAAGGATCTTTCAGCGTCTTTAGGAGCTCTCAATCACACCATGTGACCACCATGAGCATGGAGCAAAAAACGTGATTTGTTGTAAAATATGATGGAAAATATGCCAACCAATCACCAATCTGACTCACCAAGCATGCATACCAAACACAAATCCACAAGCTTCCAACAACCACACTTTGCAATCAAATAGGAGTGCTGGATTATAAAAAGGGAAGAAAATGCTATTGTGGGGCAAATGTGAGATTTAAAGATCCCAAATAGCACTTCAAAAAAGCCAACGGGCCCACCTTCAACAAACCCTAACAAAATTTTGGGGCAAAACTTTAGAGATAAACTATATGCTACGCCTTTGATAAGAATCGGGCCCTCTAGATGTTCGCTAAAATAAAATGCCCTAAATTTTTTTTTTTTATATTATATATAGAGAGATAAAAAAATAAGCTCGAAGAGTACGGCTCAAGAGAGGCAAGGCCTCACATCAAGAGCGAACAGAGTAACAAGAGTACAAAAAGATATATACAACATAAGAACAACAAAAAGAGATGCTGGCACAAAGCAGAGCAGCCACTAGCTTAAGATGTCTTCGATGTTATCAACCCAGGCCATCCACCCCATGGCGCCTTCCATCCAGACGATGCGCTTAGTTTCCATAATCTGAGCCAACATGAGGATCTGCTCCTTGTTAACTTTCCTGTTGTTCTTCACTTCTTGGGTCAGAATTTTGCACGTTTTCTCAAATAACTGCAGATTGTCCATAGTCTGCCTCCAAGCGTATCCTCCTTGCATCTCGTATATGAAAAACGTGGCGAAGCCATTCTTAAGGAACCTTTTAAGCTTCTCTTTTTCAATCAGCATAGTAGTGCGAACCTGCTTCGGCGGTTTCAATCAATGAGAATTGACCTGCTTGCAATCAATCAATGAGAATTGACCTGCAGAATGAATTTGCCCTTAAGAAATGAGCCTCAACAAATAATATCCACGCTTCACAACAAAAAACCCAGCCAGATTCGCTGCCTAAAAGGGTTTCAATGATTGCAAAAAAAAGCTTCTACAGATTTATCGCACTAAGCCAAAATCAAGGGGTGGTTCAACACTGGAACCAAGGAAACACCTCCCAATGCAGCCTCCAGTGAGTGGCCAAAAAAGCCACGGGCTCCTCCTGCGCGCCTCTAAAAAAAATGGCTTGGACTGTTCCTAAGTTCGTTCCAAGACATCCAACTCCAAGAATGAGACAACCGAGTAAGATACTCTTGAAGAGCAAATCGGCTTCAACACACAGGTTAAGGAATTTGAAACGTAGCCAACGAAAAACGTCTTTCAACAGCAAACGCCTTTGAATTGCTCCTTCTACTATTATGATCGCACCCTCCAAAAAAAACTTCAAGTAAAAAAACGTGGCCATAGACAACAAGTCGATGCCCCTTCAGAAAATTGTAGCCAACCAAAAAAGTTGTTTTAAAAAAACACCTCCCACATTGTGAATCGAGGCCTTCAAAGATGCACAGTAGATTTCAACTCAAATGCACAAATTTAAATTGCTGCTCACAGCCTCCAACTTTTGCGCCTTTCACCTCCCAATCAAATTCAAGCATTTTCAACAAGATTGCCCCTCTTCAATCACAGGTCTTCAAGACAAAAATTGGGCCCTTACAACACAAAATACTGCCAGTCACAAGAAAATTGAGCACCTTTTGAGATGCAAATTGCTGCCCTCCAGAATTGCACCCGCAGCCTACAAATGCCACAGATAAATCGCCCCCCTCCAAAATGCTTCCAAGCGGACCTCCTTCAATTGCAAATTCGCCAGCAATGACAAAAAATGAAACTAATTGAAATAAGGCAATTTAGAAATTTAGAAAATTTCAAATGCCAAAAAAATAATTTGATCTCACAAATCTCCAGCAAAAACTCTCAGGAAGGAGTTACAATTGGATTGCTCTGATACCATGATAGAGCAACGAATAACCCAAGATCATCAACTGCAGAAAAACCTTCACAAATGAGCGAGAGAAGCACACAGGGTATTTCACCAAACAAGGAGAGAGAAATATGAGATCTGATTTACATATTGTACAAGGTGCCTTAAAAAGGCAGAAAAGGTATTTCACCAAACAAGGAGAGAGAAATATGAGATCTAATTTACATATTGTACAAGGTGCCTTAAAAAGGCAGAAAAAGTAGGTGACGGGTGAGGAACTTCACACACGAGAAAAACTACCTGATTTAATAAATACAAAATTAATGAACTAATCTACCTAAGTTAAAACTTAAGTAAATATGCATTTACTCTAACAAATTGTTATTGGGAAAGTATAGTTGAAGAGTAGGGATCTTAATCATGGTGACACAGGTTAAATTCCAATCCCATAACTTCTCACATTCCCTCCTATGACATGCAACCATCTTCAATGCCTTGTCACATGTCCTGTAAACATGTTTGAGGGAAATTATGGTAGTTGGAGAGTTAATGGTTAATTGAAAACAGTTGAGGAGATATAGGGAGCAGTTTGGTGACTTGGACAGCATGCTGAGAGTATTTAGGAAACTTTAAAGGAGCAACTTCATTAAAAGAGGTTAGAACTCACAAGTTTATCCTTGTTTAATGCCACCTTGGAGTCTTTGAAGGAGTCAAAGTAGGGGAGGCAGTGTTCCAACGCCCAAGGAGAGGTTTGAACCAACAAATCAGTGAAGACATTTGTCATTTCATCCTTTTTTTTTATGTTTGTAAATGATAGGAAGTTAGGAGCAACTAAAGTAGATGCCTAGGTTCACTTTGAAGGAGTCCTCACTAGCCAAAAACCAAGCATTGTAACACATGAAAAGTTCTTTCTAGTTTTAAAGGCCAAGTTTTGTAACTTAGGTTTAGTCTTATAATGAAGACAACATTGTATTTTACTTTTTCAAGAAAGTATCAACGACTTTCAGACTATGTGTCACTGTAAGAACACCTCTTATATCAATAAAATTTAGTATTTTTTCCTTCTCAGCTCATGCTTTGTGTGTGATATGATGATTGATGTACATGTTTTTCTATGAATTCTATGAAATCCTCAAATAAATGTTTCATCTCAACACCTTTGAATAACAAACACATACATTTATGCAGGTTGTTAGTTGTGTGATGAATATGATCAGTTGTTCGTTGTGAAAAAGCTATAAATTTCCTTCTCAAAATTGTATAAATTCAAACCTTCTTGCAAAACACCGATGCATTAGCATATTAAAACATTTGATTTGTGTAAAGTTGAACTAAACTATTGAGAGAATTATATGTCAAAATAGTAACATGAATCTAGATATGTTTCTGATGCATCACCTTTGAAAGAAGTAGGTTCATTTTCAAGTAATTCTTTTACTCTTTTCCTCAACAAAGTATTAGTTTAATTAGTTTAGGTGATTGCAACAAGGGAACCGACCCTCTCTAGAGGTTGACTTCAATTTTCTAAAGCCCAAACTTTGAGAAGTCATCCCATGTGTCAATAGGTAGTTGACTTGATAACTCAAAAAGGGTGCATACTTGATTGATTACATTAATGCCATGAGAAAAAAAATTGACTTTGGCAATAGGCCTAATGTGTTTTTTTTCATAATTGTTTTGTGAAATTAAAACCCGTTATAGATGACAATGCTTAATTTTGAAATATGTAATTTCTTTTATGATTGGATTATTTTTTCTATTTTTTAATTATTTCTAAGGAAACTGGTCTATAAACTTGAAATAAGTTTTTGTATTAATTTAATAACTTTTTAATTTTTAATTTTTTTTGTAAAAAATATATGACATCAAACTACAAACAATTCTTGGCATAATGAAAAAATATTCAAAAAATGATTAGTTTAACTCAAATTATGGTGGTCATACACGAGAGGTTTCAAAAACATCAATTAGGGCTAATAAAAAAATATTTAGAAAAAAAACTTATAAAAAATACCATCATCAATCTTCAGTATAATACACATCTTTCTCTAAA
This sequence comes from Sequoia sempervirens, assembly GCA_007258455.2. Classification (NCBI taxonomy): domain Eukaryota; kingdom Viridiplantae; phylum Streptophyta; class Pinopsida; order Cupressales; family Cupressaceae; genus Sequoia; species Sequoia sempervirens. The sequence continues at coordinate 98,840 of VDFB02308819.1, read as the reverse complement.
AGAATAAAAAAATACTTTTATTTAGGTCAAATTATGGTGGTTGTATACGTGCATGGTATGGTCCTAAATAGGCCTGGAATTTGACACCTGTGATATGAAAATTTTATGATGGTTTGGTCATTTAAATGCTTGTCAAAAAAATGTTTACTTCATGAATTTTTATATAAAATCTTTTATAAATGCAATGTCTTGAAAAATTAGAAAACAATGATAATTATTAGTAATAAATATAAAAATATACTATTATAATTAACAATTAACAAAAGTTTTTAAGTTCATATTAAAAACAAATCTTGTTAAATATATTCTAAAAGTTAAAAATAATTATATTCTATTTTGAAAATATTCGAAATTAATATATGTTTTTATAATAATATTATAAATCACATATATTAATTTAAAAAAAATGATAACTATTATAAAAATGTCAAAAGTTTCTAATTTCATATTAAAAAAATTCAAAAAATTATATTCTATTCTAAATTAATTTATCTTTTTATAATAAAAATTATAAAATGATATATATTATAAATTAAAATACTATATTATATTTTGTTTATAATAATTTTTTATGGTTTAATAAAAATATAGCAAGTCAAAATGGTCTAATAAATTTTATAATGTAATATACAGTTAAAATTGAAAAAAGAGTCAAATAGACCATCAAATTCAAATTCTTTGCCTGGTCCTAAAAAATGACTTTTAAAAAGTGGTTTTTATATATGCCTATTAAAAATTAATTTGTATCATTTGAGTATTAAAATAAATTACATATTCGAAAATTAGACTAAAAAAACCACATTTCATTTTACAAGACTTTTTAAAGATTCTATGTTTAAGTGCTTCATATTTATAGTTCAATTGTGACAAAATTTGGAAATAAATAAAAACACTTCCACTTTTTGAATATTTTGTGGACCCAATTTCTTGCACCTACCCAATTGTTGTGTCTAAGTAAATATGTAATTATTAGTTAAAATTTTATTTAACATAAATTAAAAATACTTACACCATGGAATGGTTAGTTTTAAAAACTCCTAAATAACATCTATATAACATAAGAACATAATGAGAATTAATTGTAGAATTATTATTTATTTCCTTTCAATACTAAATAACATCTATTTAGCATAATAATTTAAAATTATATATAAATTAATGTATTATATCTTTTTGATAATACTTTTCAATTTTAATTAATTAGCTATTTAAAAAATACATCTAACATATTGGACGTTGGATGCACATAAATAATATTGAATGAACCAATTAATTATTATTTACGTTCTAATTTGATGTGTGGATAGATATTGATGCAATGCCTTAGTTGTTTTTATACCAACAAAAAGAGAATTTGCACAATACCATAGTGATTTCCAATACAAAAGATAAAAAAACTATAAAAAAATCAATCTCAATAGTTTTAGATTCTCAATGAAGTAAAAGAAATTTTGACAAAGTAAAAGGAATTACCACTGGAAAACTAAATCAAACGGTCCTCAAAAGAAGTGATTTTTTCCTGAAATATCTCATGCGTTGTTGAAATAACCACCACCTTTAAAACACTGAGTGGAATAATAGTGAAAAGGGAAAAAATCAAGTGAAAATCATATGAACGAGACTTTTTGAATCATCTTGCATCCTTCTCTTTTCAATTCACAACCATTGATTTCAAAAAATAGGTCGTCCATTTCAATTAGGGAATATCGTTGGCCTAATTAACATTGTGTCATCATCCTAAGAGCAAATTACACATGCTTCTTTACTCTCTTTGATCTTTTAATTAGAGCCATAAATTCAATCCATTAAGAAACCGACTACAGAAAACATGACCCTTGCACATCAACATGGATTTCCCAAAAATGTTTGTAAACATCATAATCATGATGCGCACTTAAACACAAGAAAACTAATAGAGTTTAGATGTCTATGAATTGGTAGATCATTCTTACAAGTTCTAAGATTGCTTATATACATAAGTTCAAATCTATAGCCGCAAAAATCACCAATTACTTTCACCATCACAAAAGATTTGTAAACTAAAATACTAATTAAAATTAAACAAATATACAAAATATCCTTACAAAAGAAATATCTACCAATAAAGTAGATGGAATATACAGACACGTATCAAGCACTTATCTTAAAGTGCATGCGTACGTAGATATTCTCCGACATATATATCTCAAAGGGAGTTTTTTACGTGACGTCTTTTTCCTAAACATAGAAAATAACGTGTACTTTAAGACTTCTTATAGAAAGAATAAAATAAAAAAATAGAAGTGGAGTAAACAACAAGAAGCCGTGCTCCTCACTTACCTACTTTATGTCTACTAAAGTTCTTTTTTTAAAATGAATTACTTTGTCCTATGCTTTTATTATAGACTTTTTAATAAATTATGCTTAATAATATATTGAAAGGAAAATAATATATAAAATTTGGGGTACATAAAATACATAGTATTTATTTTTATAGAGTATTTTTATATATAAATTAATATATTCGAGATTAAGCTGATAAGTAATGATTAATAAAAATGATTGGATTATTTTATTTATGTAAATAGAAGGATACAAAAGTTTTCTTAATTCTTAATTTTAAATTTAGGTTTGAGTCTTTTTTTTCAATATAACTCAATATAATTAAATATCCATTTTTTTTTTATATATAAAAGAAGTAGAGGTATTACAACAAAACTCAACAACATATTTTTATACATTTGTATACAAATATAAATTTTTTAATATAAATTATTCATTATTTTCAACAAAGTTCACTATAATATTAAATAGTATTTTATGTATAAATTAATATATTTGAGATTCAAGCTGATAAGAAATGATTAATAAAAATGAATGGATAATATTTATGTATATAGAAAGATATGAAAATTTTCTTAATTGTTAATTTTAAATTTAGGTTTGACTCATTTTTGTTTTTATTATATAACTCAATATAATTTTATATCCAATTTTTTTTTGTATATATATCTAGACACTAGAGGTATTACAACAAAAATCAACAACATATTTTTATCCATTTGTATAAGTATATTTAATTTTTTAATATAAATCATTCATTATTTTCAATCAAAGTTCACTATAATATTAGAAATAGACTAAAGCTAGGTCATGATAATTAAAATTATCTTTCTTTTTTTATATTATAAGAAGAAGTGGATTCAGGGGTAGCAACTAAAGGTGACAACACATCCAAACAATAATTAGACAACATCTATTTTTTATTTCTTGTCACCAAACATAAGCATCTTTTCCCTCTTCTCATCATATATGCTTTGATAGTAGGGCCTAAATTTGATGATTGACCTTGATCATCAAGCAATTTTTTATGATGGCTATCTATTTGAAGTTGCCCTTTAACCATATATATATATATATATATATATATATATATATATATATATATATATATATATATATATATATATCCTAAATCTCTCATTTCATGTGATATAATCTTCCTAAATTTTAATTGTATTTTATGATAAAAAGGCTAAACACAATCATATGGCCATTGAATTTAGATCCTACTTGGTAGTTAAAGCAAGTGTAAACAACAAGATGAATGACCTCACAAAGTTTGCATCATAAAGATAAATAAGTTTATTGTCACAATAGGTAAATTATTTAATGCTTGTAGGGAAAATGTTGTACTTCTAAATCCTTAAAGTAAATAGGTGAAGCATGGAATTTTTGAGGAGATAAATAAAGATGATGCCAACAATGCACAAGAAGTTTAAATCCTTTAGACATAAGCATTTGGAGAAGTAAAAAAGACATTCTCGCGATTTTGATTTTTTCTATATTTTTTGGAATCATAATTCCTTGTAATGGTAGGTGTATTCTCACTAATTGATGTTATAATTGAATTGCATAAATCCTGCATCAAGGTTACTCCATAGATAATTGATGAGCATCATGGTTGGAAATCTAAGCATCTTAATATATGTAAGTATGCCCATGAATAACCAATTTCTCAATTTATAAGATTATACTATGAAAGATGAAAGATTTGTCCTAGAATACATGTTTCCAATCAACTTGTGTACTTATGTTCATCTTAAAGCTACCATTGGTTTTCAACTAACAAGAGTTCAGAGAAAGTCATTTGTAACATGCATGAAATAATAAAGGGAAACAAAAGTCATAATCTATATATACTATTTAGGTAAAGTGAATGAAGATCCAAAAAGATTCCTAAACCATAAAAAATTGATAATGACATCTTAAGATTACACTTATATGAATGAGATGTTCAACCTTCATTAATAGCTTTATAGAGGCATGTCTAATGAGGGTCCATACTAGATTAATTACTTCCTATTTCTAGCCTTCTCACTTCATTAGGAAGAGGCCCCCTTGCTAACTTCGAAGTTCATATTGTAGATCCATGATGCATCCTAAATCTAGTGATCCCCATGGCCTTATGCCCCTCACACACTCTTTGTGACCTTAAATGTTAGGAATGCTATTTAAGACCTTCAAGGATTGTCTATGGAATATACTTTCATTTATTGCATTGCTCATTTTGTGTTTTGTATTTTACTTAAAATGTACCCTTATACTCCCCTTGTTCTTTATGTATATTGTATCTTTTTCAATCCAATACAAACTCATTTTAATGTTTTGTAAATGTTGATATGTAAGTTAAACTATATTAAATTAAATTTATAATTTAAAATATTATACAACATAATTTTGAATTTTATATATTTGTAATGGTGAAATTTACATACCCAAGCTAATTCCCATTTAGCTTTGGACCCATTTTGAGAAAAATATGTTAATACAATTACACATTGACAAACGAAGCAATCTTGTGCAAATTTGGACTCATTCCTCGATCCTTTGCATATCACCACTTCTGCTCTTTCCTATACATAAACCTTATTTCATATGTTTCTAAAAATAGTCCCTCACATTTGACATGGATCTAGGAAAATTCACCGCCAACAATTCATCACGAGCAATTCATCGCCAACAATTCATCGTTGTGACATATTCATTATGTATACTATTCATTGCCAAAAATTCATCGTCATGGTATATTCATTGTGTATACATTTTTCAATATTTAAGTGGCCAAGAGCACCTAAAAAATTAAAAAGTACAAATATTCTACTAAACACATAAAAAGGTATACATGATGGATATACCATGATGATGAATTGTTGGCGGTGAATTGTATACATGATGAATATGTCACGACGATGAATTGCTTGTGATGAATTGTTGACGATAAATTGCTCGCGATGAATTGTTGATGGTGAATTTTCTTGATACTATTTGACATATATTACATCCATCATGTCCAAACATTCATTCTCTAAATACATAATTAACTTCTTAATTTAAAAAATTCAAATTTCATTTTACTATTTATTTAAATATTAATTTTTGTCTCACTTGTGAAGAAGTTCCTTTACCACCAAGAATAAATGAATCTTGTGTGACTAAGGGTTTGAACCAAATCTTGCAACATTTACCAAGATTATAAAATCGACCATTCTAACAGAGTTAACCTAAACAAAATCATGCATAATTAAATAAAGGAAAAGTCTTGGAAGTTCCATGCTACTTGTGTGACACTTTATAGAAGAAACGTATATATTTTAAAATTCTAGGTTCCAATAAAATATCTATGACAATCATCCACCTAACTACTTAAAAGATTATAAAATAAAATAAAAAACAAACTTTCACTTTTGGAGGAAAACATCCTATCTCCATTACCTTAAGTATAATATTACAAAAAGAAAGGCTGAAGTTTATTTGGTTTACACTTCACTTTAAAGGAAAAGCCACGTGTTATATATCTCAGTGGTCTAAGCATAAAACGTGTCATATAATCGGACGTCTTCTGTCATTGAATATAATGTAATTATAACGGTCACAATAAATAAAATATCTTTTTCTGCTGCTTTTTGAACAGAATGTAATGGACTGCTGGTCTTGTGAACGCTACTAAAATCTCTCTTTTTCATTCAGTCACGGGGTACTGAGATCTATTTTTCTTTCATTATTGGGGTACTAAGATTAAGACTGAGATTTGATAGAGACGAGGCTTCCTAGGTATTACAATGCAGGAGTACTTTAGAGAAAAAATTGCCTATTTTTGTGCCTTTTAGACGAGATTTTTGTTAGGACAATAAAAAAAAACAAAGCATAAAAAAACCAAATTAATGTTTTTGGCGGTCCCATTTCTCAATTGATGCGTATTCGATGAATATTTAGACGCTATGTCTATAAATAAAGGCAGTCCGTTCTCATTTGACGGAATAGGATCGAGATTCTTAACTCTGAAGTAATATATCTCCGCCATATTTCAGATATCTTCATATTCATATAACATTATCTGTTCAATCAGCCATGGTAGATCATTTGGGAGAGAGAAATGAGGTCTTGCTACAGGCTGGTCAGGTTGAGAGCGATGAGCCGACAGGCGTGGATAATCCATGGAGGCTCAAATTCAACAGGGTTCCAAAGCCTGAAATGGATGATAGGACTCGGAAAAAAATCCATGATTGCTTTACTGTAGTGCTGGGTTTGTGCTTGTTTCCACCACCATTGATATTTCTAAAGTCAAAAGCAACTTTCGATCTTTACTTGATTCTGTGCTGAAATAAGCTGACCCATTTGATAGATTTTTAGAAATGCTCAGTTTCAATATATCACCCACTTATAGATTTTACAAATATTCAGCTTCAATAGAAAATAATTCATGAAATGGATGATAGGCCTCAGAGAGGAGTCCAAGATTGTTTTAACGCGATACTTGGTTTGTTTTTCTTCATATTTCTGGGTTTGTTTCTAATTTTGTTGTATTCTGTGCTGAAATCAAGCAGACTAACTTAATATGCGGTTTCCATAAGGCAAACCCACTTCATCTAGAAATATGCAGTTGTTTCAACGAAGCTGACCCACGTACATGGATTTATGAAGTCAATAAAACAGACCCACTTAATATATTTTTAGAAATACGCAGTTCAGTAAAGAGGAATCCGTGATTGCTTCAAGGTTAACAATTAGTGCATATACGTTTCTTTTTCAATTCCTCTACCACAACCTTTAAGATTTTTCAGTGATTTTCTTTCAATTATTATTGTAATCTATGGTGAAATCAAGTTGACCCAGCTCTTTCGTTTTTAAAAATATTCAGTTTCAACACAGGAAACTCACTTCATAGAGTTCTAGGAATATCCAGCATTATTAAAGCAGACCCACTTCATGAGTTTCTAGAAACGCGGAGTTTCAAAAAAGAGAAATCCATGGTTGCTTGCATGTAGTACTTGGTATGTGCTTCTTCATCAATTTTCCTACCACCATTTTTTTTTTCCTCCGCGGGGATGGAAGCATGGGGGTTTCTTTCATTATTAGGTTCATTCTGTGCTGAAATCAAGCACGCTCATATCATAAATTTCTTAGATGCACTTGACATATTTTTAGCAATATGTAGTTCCAATGAAGCAGACCCACCTCATAGATTTTTAGTTTTGATAGAATATATCACATAATAGATTTTGAGAAATATGCACCGAGATCGAGTAATGAGACTGATGTTGGTTCGAACGTTGTTAATGCAGAGGAATGATATTATGTATCAGAAGAAATATATTTTTGTCATATTATCTTGAATCATAAATCCAACCTAACTCCACTTGATAGATTTTTTTTTTTAATGTTCATCCTTTTTTTGTACCACCCTTATCAGTTTTTTGCTTTTTAAATTTTTTTCTTTGAAATTAATCACACCCGTTAGTCAAATCTCTAGAAACATGCTGTTATTTTGCCCTTTTTTATTCAAATGGTTGAAACCTAAATATGTTATGAATATGAGATTTATTTTAATTCCTTGATGTTGTTTGCCCAGAAGAATGTTCTTGCTTGTCAGAGGAGTGATCTTGCTGTCTTAAGCATTAGAACCCATAATTTATACCCACTTCATATGCTTCAGAAACTTAAGCGTGTTCCTAACTGAATAATAGTTAAAATTGTTACAAACGATCAGATTCATTTTAGGTTTCTGAATATTGTTTAACCAGATCAGTATTTCTTACCGGAGAAATGATATTGTTGTCGTTAGCTTTCGTATATATATATATATATATGTGTGTGTGTGTGTGTGTGTGTGTGTTAGAACTCAATTTCAATATACAATAAACAAATAAGCATTTGAACATCATTGAGAGCAATTTTTTTTTTAAAACATTACAATACCACAATTTCAATGATAGCAGTAAACATGATTACATACTTCAGCATAACATGAATGAACTGTTTTCATTTCCAATTAAGTACAAAGAAAGTACAAGAGTAAGGGTTAAGAAGTCCTCATTTGATTGACGTCTTCCAAGACTTGGCTTGCTAGCTGAAGAATTGAGGGAAGCATCATTTGAGTGCTTTTACCTCCAACCACGGACTTGTTCAGTCCCCCGCGCACACCTTCCTATTGGAAGGGGGCCTTGCCCTTCTTGCGAAAGGTGATGTTGGAAAAAACCCTCAAACAACCATCTGAGCTCTGGTGGTGGAACCCTATCTAACTGACTCTGTCTGACTATTAAGGAATCTTTCCTACTAAGCCGACAATTCTGGCTAGCTAGATATCTGAGTTGCATGTGAGTGTTAGGTGCAGTCAGTGGCACCTGCACCTACTATGGCCATAGATGGCACTGCCGTGCTACTCACCCACCATGCTCAACTTGGAAAAACTTTCCTTAACTAGGGCTTTTGGGAGATTATTTCTCTGTTACTTACTCAAGTCTGGACACCTGTCCTAGGGCATTAATCTATGTCCTACCCATGACTCCTCTACCCTTCACTCACACTTCTTGGCTACTTGCCACGTGTGTCTAGTAATTCTAGGGCTAGGGTTACCGCAAAGATTGCATACCCTTATGACCAACTGTCTTACATGTTTAGTATAAAAGATACTAAACTAATACTTAAAGATATAAAAGTCAGAATAATAATAAAGCCTCAGATTTGCTAAGTATAAGGAGCTTCAGATAAAGTAGTCATTGCATGAGTCCAAACTAACTCTTCCGAGTTTATGCTACCGAAGTTTAAGTTCATTTCTTTTCATAAAAGATTAAGAACCCTTTTATTCATTGGCTACCTACTTTTAAGCGTATATAACTTTCACCTGTCAGTTCTCTGTTTTGTTACCATAAGATATTCTGTTTCAGACCCTACTGCTCAACAGATAATGGCTTAAGGAAGCTACAATCTTCTCCTTCTATCTCAGTATGAGTTTACCATTTGTACTTCCAGATTGATATGTTGTAGAACAAAAGTATTTCAACAGATAGTATGAAGTTTAGTCACTAAATAAACAGCAAGTAGACCATTCTCTATTCACTCATAACTCTTTCATGACAACAAGCATTAGACCTGACATATCCTTTGTCTATTTAAAATTACTTTCCTCTTTACTCAAAATACTTCATTAAAAGAGATGTTTCCGAAAAGGTTTCCAAACACAATCACCAGAAATTTAGAGACACAGTAAATAAAGTAAAAGCTCCGCGATTTACACTCTCAGATTTCTTCCTCTGGAACACTCAGACAGAAAGAAAAAGATGAAACACACAGTTGAGTTCAATACTTAAGATTACAAAACTCCAGTGAAAGTTCCCGTAAGCTCCTTAACATGAACACATAATACATGGCTTCTTTTCAAGAAAGGAATAGAAGAAAGTTACGTACCTGTAAGAGGATGCCCTGGTCAAACAACGAAACTCTACAGGAGTCGATACTAATAGTTCTTTCTGCTAGTACTGCTTCACCTCAAGTCGTCCTTGCTCTTATATAGATCCTCTGTACTCCTTCTGGTTCGACTATTTTCAGGAGATAGACTTCTTTCCCTGAAATCCCATCCTCTCTTCTCTTTTTTGTGTTCGTATCTTTTCTTTCTTTGTTTCTCCACCAAAGAATAACACACATCCCCGTCGAGTGGTTGTCCCAGGTAGTTATCGAAACTACTCCCCCCGATTCTCTTCTTTTCCACGCCTTCCATAAACGTGATCTTCGGAATTTCAAGATGATTTTACAATATAAATCCCAGGCGTATGTCACCGCCACTTCCCCTGAAGAGCGCACAAAAGGTGGTAATAAATTATATCGAGATTCAAAGATTGAGAATTACCAGTCGCACGATTTCACTACTTCCCACGTCACTCCCCAAAACTCCATTTTTGGATGATCTCTTTGAAATTAAAGCCACGTCAATCCTTGTGGCAAGTTATTTTGAATCAAACATCATTGAGGATATACGTTTCACAAAATTAGACGGCCAAGACTCTTCTCAGGAAAATACGGGCTAAGAAAATATATAATGGTTAATTTAATTATTAAAATTTCTAACTCAATGATGGACGAGTTTCAATATCTCACCCTTATATAACTTAACAACATGTTTATTTATTTAATAAATCCCCTCAATATTCATTATAACATTATTAAGTTCACTTGGAACAAAATAAATAATATTATATATATAAGCTTACCAGGCGAAGTTACTCTCAACGATACGGTTACCAATAACAACGAAACCAATACGGGCTAAGAAAATATATAATGGCTAATTTAATTATTAAAATTTCTAACTCAATGATGGACGAGTTTCAATATCTCACCCTTATATAAATTAACATGTTTATTTATTTAATAAATCCCTTCAATATTCATTATAACATTATTAAGTTCACTTGGAACAAAATAAATAATATTATATATATAAGCTTACCAGGCGAAGTTACTCTCAACGATACGGTTACCAATAACAACGAAACCAAGTACCAAGGTAAGTAAAAAGTCAATGACCAAAAGAGATAAAAGAACCGGTTTTCAAAACCCTAATACCACTGATGGCAAAACCACTCTTAAGGTTCACTCAATGACCTATGACGACAGGGTACCAAATACTCACTTCTAGGGTTTTCAAGATCCCAAGACCAACCTTAACTCAGATGGCGATTCCAGGGTTCTTACAACATTACCTCTCTACTCAGATGATACTTCCCTGCTCCCGAGCATTGCGGAACGGCTATCCTGTATCCAACTCCAACAAACGAAGAAGGATTAGACTGTCATCTCATTAATGATCAAAACATATTTCAATCTATTCAATTATTGTAAGATTTAAAATTTCTTTCTAAGTTCACCATAGTATGAACATTCAGGATAAGCATGGTATATATTTCCATTGCGTTTTCATAGCACAATCATAAGATTTCCACCATTTCATGCATAAATAACACAACATTTGCATCGTTCATCATTCTTAAAGCAAGAAAAATAAAAGTGTTTATAAGTCACTAGGGTGGGATGTAACAATATGAGCCCGCAGGCAGTTTCAGATCATAGTTAACTTTCAGCAATATTAAAAAAAGCATAAATTTGAGTTGATTTACTGCATAAATCTATAGAAATATGCTGTTTCTTATGCACCATTTATCTGATTGAATGAGAACAAGAAATGTTCTCTCACATTCATGTTAGCTTTTTTAATATTGTTTTATCCAAGAATGGTATCACTTATCAGAGGAATGATATTCTTGTTGCAAAACTTAAGAATCACGAGTTATTTCAGAGTTTATTTTTGATTTTTTCAGACCTAGTAGATTGAGCATTAGGAATTTTCAAGCGAGTAGCAGATAATATCTACCAAACCCAAAGGGTTATTCTGCTCTGTAAGGGAACATTTGGGTTGATTATTTGGCAGTGGTTTCAATGATGATAGTGTTATGGGTGTAATGGAGCAGAAGAGCCTTTGTTCTGGTCTGCAAAAGAACATTAGGGTGTTTTTTGGGTGGTGATTTCAATGATGATGACTTGATGGTCTAATGGAGTTGGAATTGAATTTTATATTAGTTATCTTGCCTAAATCGTTGTGAAGACTGCATGTAAATATCCTTTTGAAAGTAGCTAGCTTATATAATTTCAAATGGATAAATCTTTATTGCTCTTCAAAACAAATTCAAACAGCAGAGTCTTCTAATAAAGCAGATTAATAACCAAATGTGTTTTGGTTTCGACTATATTACCTAGACTATACATATTTTCATCAATAACAGAATAAAAAGATCCGTCATGGTGAAATCCAAAGAAGCAGGCCTTGCTCTCCTACACCCTCTTGTGTTGGACAGGCCATGCTTCTGGTATCAGTAGTCAATGCTTCTGGTGGTATTGGCACTAATTCAACACAATAGAGAATCCAGAATCTTGCAAGTGTGTCAGCCAAGACTACCTGATAAGGGGGTCTCTATGAGCCAATTCGCCATGCTCAGTCAGGCTGTTACTGAACCCACTGATGAAACACTTCTTTCAAAGGCCTTTTTAGATTCCTATGTGCTTGTATCCAATAAACCTCAGTTCTATCTAGTCAACAGAGAATTTAAAAAAAAAAAAAAATTCATCTTATGCCATCGGATTATATCTTAAACAAATGTTCAATGCCTCCTTTTATGTTCACAGGCATCTTGTGAATACTTCTTTGACTAGATAATAAATGTGGGTTTTTGAAAGGGCCCAAACCTTTGTACAAGGACTAATACAGACTCAGCAATGAAGCCCATCAAACAACAAGAAACTTCAAATGTTGTCTAAAAAAGGAGTCCGACAGCACTAAGGCTGAAAACTAACAGCAGAGACACTAAACTAGCAACAAAAAGACAGCAGGTGGATAACCATAAAGCACGTTGCTGTGGTTAAATTCTATTTTTTTGGACCAAGCCCCCTTGTAATTCAATATATGACCTTCATTCATGAGTGTTAATAGATAGTTTATATCCGCTAAGATCTAGAGTGCTCTCACTTCCATTAGCAACATCTCACAGTCTCTTTGTTGCAAATATCCTACATATTCGATTTCACTCTCTCTGTTATCACTCCTAAATTTGCAATTATACACTTATCTTGCTTCAAATTTAAGAAAGGGGAGGGTGCAAGAGACTACACTAATTGGTCCAAAGAACAAGGGATGAAATCTTCCTTGTCTAGCTCTATATCATTAGATACTTCCCTTTCTGGATTACCACCTCTAGATATTGATTCCTTCCTTTTTCTTTTAACACTGTTTGGGAAATGAGAACTAACAGAAGGTAGATCCTTACTTTGGGACTAAAATCTCCTCCTTCCATGATAGATCCCACCATTTCGCCTCTTACTCCTTCTCCCTTCGTTCTAACATCCCCAAATTTAATGCCTCAACCTCCCTATATTGGGGTGCTGGAGCTTGAATAAAGTTCCTCTCTATTGTGTCATCTCTAGGCTAATCCTTGGTTCCACTTTTTTTTGAACTTTTTTGCCTATAGTAAAACTTTATTGTCATGACATTTTATATTCTCCTTCATTGGAGCCTTCACAATTTTTTCTTTTCCTTTCTGCATCAAACTCTGTTTGTACTGATCCTTCTCTCTCCAGACAATTGGATCACACTTTTTGGCTGGGCAAAATTTATCAAAGTTGCCAGATTTCTGGCAGATCTAACAAACATATGAGGAGTTCTCATACTCAGTTCTTTGGACCCAGCTGCCATACTCTGAAGACAAGTTGATAAAAGGCTGTAATTCCTTATCAACATTGGCATTAACATAAAGTCTTGCATAAACCAGCTGCTTCCTAGATTTTGTAATTGCATTGAAAGTTATAGGTTGGCCAATTGATTTTGCTATCCCCATCATGACTTTGCCCTTCCAATATTCCAATGGCAGGCTTGGGAGCCTGAACTAGATTGGAACTGGGTTTATATTTTCCTACTTAGGATCAAACTGTTGTTTCCATTTTCTTAAGAGTATTTTGATCCACCCAAAAATCAAGGGCCATTTAGAAGGGTTCAAACATAGTCCTCATAATTCGAAAAGGAGACTAAGAAAAAAATCTTTCCTCATAGAATAGATTATGACCCAACGTTTTGGTTTCATTTTATAAGAGCTGAGCTTCTAACTATATCAATATTGGGCCTGGATCCAAGAAACTTTCCAATAAGAGTGTTTTCAAATCTAGGGTAAGATACATCCACCACAGAATCTGGAACCCTCAGATAGAGGCCCTCTTTGTCCAAATCTAGTTCCAAAGAACATGACAAAGCCAGATTGGAAGAATCCTTACCTTTGAGCAGCTCATCCAAGATTTCTGACCAACCCTCTGATTTGGAGGCTGGAAATGTATTTCCTTAGTTCTGGTAGAGGAGAGACTTTACCTAGAAGCTGTGTCAGCATTTTGACCTATAGCACCAGACCACTTAACGACCATCATATCAACAATCTTGATGGAAATACGCTTCACCTCAGAAGCTTTTTGAAGAATATGAATGCTACCATCTTTATTCTGAAGCAACTGAGACAGACTGAAGTTGCTACAAGCATGAAAAACATTAGACATTTTTACATGCTGCATAGATCAATCTGGCATCCAGATCTGAATCCAGCTGCTTGTGGACGACATTCACAACTTGCAAGCTTCTAGTATAACCCTCAGGGTGCCATCAAGGTGCTCTTAGACAAATGATATTTATGGTATGTCTATTTAGTATTAGATTGATGTATAGCCCCTAAATATTTTGAGGTTGCTTTCTAATTATTGTTCCATCTATCATGTTGGATACTATGGCAGAGATGGGTAAGAAGAGATTGAATTTATGGTTCTTAGTAGTGAACCTGGAGTGTTCTTTGCTTACACACTTGTGGGGCAACGTTTTCTTTCTGTAAGTAAAATTGGTGCTGGTCACCCTTGGCAAATTCAATGACAGGGTATCTATTATTTGTTAATTGTAATGGATTTAGAAATCAGATATGCAGATGTATGTGATGCAACTGTCTAATGATTTATTCCATGCAAGTGTTTGGGCTCGGGGAATTGAATCACAGGATTATATTAGCAAACATTAAATTCTAATGTATTGGTAAAAACAGAGGATATTTTGATAGCTTATACCATTGAAGTCCTGTTTGATTTGTTATCAGCAGTAAGAAAATGGGGTATGATCAATTGAATTCCTGTTAAGTAGTTCTATGGTGTGGAAATAGTCTTTGTTTTCAATCTAGGGAAAAGTTCTTGAGACAAATGTACCAGAAAAATACAAGAGTTTCCTTACAACAGATCTCCAGTGTTTAATTCTGCAAGTAACTGTTAATTTCAGTTGGTTGCCAATGGTGCACAAGTAGGGGTTTGGTCTATTTATTAAACTATTATACAATAAGAGATTTGAGTTGTACAATGAATAATTGCAGAGTATTCCTAAGTGACATGACCTTCTTTGAGCTTTGAAATATTTAACTTTGTTTGTTCCCTAGATAAATCACTTCAGGTTAATTTGTTTAAATGTAGAATTCGTGAAATTTAGAAACTATCATACAAATCTATGCTTACAACAGGCTCATGGGCTACAAATTTGGCATTTATATATTTGATGAGCACATGACATGCCTTTTGCAGCAAGCTTCTAAAATATGTCTCCAATAAATTGAAGATCATAGTCTTATTCTTTTGATCTGTAGATGCCTGCATTCATACGAGTTACAACACCACAGCTCCAAGTGGTCTAGGTTTTCTTACAGCATCAAAAACTTGACATAAGTTTTAGCAGTATGTTTTTTATTTTCTTGGGTTTTAGTTATCTATGTGTTCAATGATGTGTCACGTCTACCAAACATCAGTTAGCATCGCATAAAATTTTGAGTAGATATGTTACAGTCAAAGGAAGAAGCTTGTTACAGTCAAAGGATGTGATAACTTAGTGTAGTGATTCTCTTTAATGGTGTTATGATTGAAAGAACCAGGATCTCCATAGTGGTGGTTGACCTAAGTCGAAAGATTATCCACAGTAGTCATTAATAATTATCTCAGTAAAAATGAAGAAAGAGAGAATACAACTAATTATTTGAATTGTCTCTTTCATTAAGAAAATATATTGTGCTTAGAAAGTTATGTTCAGCGCTTGGTTTTAACTTGAACTAATAGAGGATTCCAGAGTCTGATTGTATGCAAGCATTGCTCACAAGTCCCATTCAAGATTACTTAAGATGTGTTATTATGCTCAGCGGTGAATTATCAAGATTTAAACCCTATGCTGAATACTTCTGGCTGCTAATAGGGAAACTCACCTTTTAACTTGTAATCTAAGATATGGATGTGCATATAGAGTGACACAAGACTTTGTGATTCCTCTAATTTTAAATGACTTCGTTCATTTTTGTTGTCTTTGATTTACTATGTTGAGATACATAGCAATAGTATATCCTTTTAGAGTGATATGTGGAAAAGTCATTTGAGTATATCCTTGGCAGGTTCTGGCGATGGAGTGGCTGAATATTATCAGCAGCAAGAGGAGATGCTTGAGGGTTTTACAGAAATGGATGCTGTTGCTGAGTGTGGATATCTGCCTATGTCCAAGGTTTGGTTTTATCCTTTTGTTGTTTTACACATTCATCAAAGCAGTCAGTGCATCAGTGAACCATATTTTACCAAAGGAGCATTTGATTATTCAAAACAATACTCTTTTCCCAATTTCTTTCAGGAAGATCGTGAGAAGGTTGCAAAAAGCGAGAGGACTGCAATTCTACTGTCCAACTTGGCAAATGTTGTACTTTTTGCTGCAAAGATATATGCATCAATAAGGAGTGGTTCATTAGCCATAATGGCTTCAACCTTAGACTCACTCTTGGATCTTCTATCAGGCTTTATTCTCTGGTTTACTGCACATAAGATGCGGAAACCAAATCCCTATCTCTATCCAATTGGGAAAAAGCGCATGCAACCATTGGTTAGTCCTCTCTATTTATTTTGTTTGAATCTTTTTTCAAACCTATCATATGCAACCATTACCAATTTTACTCAAATCAAAATTGCATTGAATCGTCAAATCTAAGGTCTCATTGTTTGCAATTTTCATTGTTTCTGAGTTGGATGTTTGTTTCTAATAGAATTTTTTAATAAATCTTTCAATTTAAAAATGCTAATCATGTTATGAAAGAATGTGTTTGTAACTTTGTCATTTTAATTCACCTCTATATTAATGTGGTTCTTTGACTAATAAAAGTTTAAGTCAATGGATTATATCCGGTTTCAAGTGGCAATTCACCATTAGTCTTGTCATTTGACAGCTTTAGTTGTGTGGTTGAAGAGTAATTACTCTTCAAAATAATGTTTTGTTCAAAAAGCTTTAGCTATCGGAGAGGTGACAGCCTCTAAGAATGTTAGGGTATTCTCAGTCAAAGTGACAATAAAGCATAACATATCAAGCAATCTCAGTCATGTTATCTTGTTGGTTTCTTCACTAGCCAATCTCAATCTCTAGAGATAATCCACACAAATGTCTCTGCCATTTGATCTGTTCCAATCTTGGTGTCCAAGGGCAGGTTCTGATATTTTCTATAAATCACAATGGAGAAGACATGAACTGCATAAAGTTATGAGAAGACTGTCAATTGTAACATGGATGTTGTGCTACAACCTGAACTCCATTTTGCCCCTTGGAAGAAATCTTGTTACTTCATTGTAGGGTGTGCATGGAGGTGCTTGTGGCTGTCTTGCAGGTCCTGCACAAACGTATGCCCCCCTCTCCCCCCGTCCCCCAACCCTCTGATGGAGGAGACACTGTAGTGATCTATCTTTACGCTTGGGAGAACTTGAGAGCCTACTTGAATCTCAACAGCTCCTTGGGATACCTCATCAGTCATTTGCTAGGCATGAGAGTGGGGAGGCGTTGCACAATTTTTTTGCTATTGATTTGATTGTTTGTGCAAAACTTGCGTGCTTAAACATTTTAGGAGTTTGTTAAAGAATTCCTTCATTCATACTTGGAGACGATTAAGACAACCCATATTGGAGTAAACACTTCATTATATTATTTATTAAAAGTTCCTTACATTGAGTATGCTTTTCATTGTAATACCCATTGCTAACAAATTTTGTAAAAGCCTAATGATCAAATAGAATCCTAAGGACCCTGTAACTGAATGTCACGGACTGTATTAAGGTTGTTTTGTGAACTAATAAATTATGGTGATCATGATATTTACATACCTTTTTCTTAGTCTAGAATGGTAATATAATAATTTGAGTATTAAGTTAGCCTATGATCATGAATTAGGGACTATAGTTGTGATTCTAAATTATAGTCTTGATTTTGAGTTATAATCTTGATTCCTAATTTACCATGGAATAGATTTGAACGTGTTTATGGCTTGAGAAAAGCATTCGGATTAATGTTTTCAGATTTCTGATTTAATGTATATAGATTTGAACGTGTTTTTGGCTTGAGAAAAGCATTCGGATTAATGTTTTCAGATTTCTGATTTAATGTATAAATTTAATATCGAAGGACTAACACATTTATTATTCTAAATTAGAGTCTCTCAGACTATTTTATAATTATGATGTCATGACAAATTTATCTGTGGACAAGTGACAATTGACATGGATGGGTCAACCAAGTTGGAAGGGGGGTTCTCAGTTTCAGTTTCATGGGAAATCATTGTTTTCTTGTGATGGTGCATAGGCAAGTTGGTTGGAGGTGAATACAAAGGCTAGATGTTATTTGAGAAGCACAAAGAGGTTAGATGTGTATCAAGAATGACAGCAAAGGAATTTTGATTGCATAACACAAATAACTCGATGAGGACCATGAAGAATGCATAGGAGTAAATAAGCTTGGAGAATTCTGTGTGCTTGGGAAGAGGTGAAACTACCCATGTGATTGCACTACCAAAAAATGACTAATCAAATGGGACAAGAGCCTACAAGAAATCATGAGACCAAAAAATGAAGTAATTCTTTGATAGGAGGAATTTGTGTAATAGGTAATTGAAGAAATTAAATCATTGCCCAAACTGGCTTGTAAAATATCGATAGAAGCAAACTCAAAAGAGCATAAATATGTGGAGAAATCAATCAAGGAAGGATGCTGGAATTATGAATTGATTTTAATTGGAAGTGATGAGAAGTGAAACTTAGCTGAGAATAGAGGAGCCAAAGAAGATTCTAATAAGGTGTATGCCTGGGTTGAAGTTTGACAATATGAAACTGCAATAGTAGTGTCTTATGTATGTCTTGTGATTGTTGAGTTAGTTGAAATAGTTCTTATGTGTATTAGTATGATTAATACAAGTGTGGTATGTGTGTGAATTGATGACAAGGATGTCTCTATGAATAAGTACTCCAGGTCATAGGTTGTAGGGGAAATTAAAAGAGTTGATCAACCTTGATGCCTAGGTGGAGTAGTATAGATGCCATTATGTAGAGAGTAGAGCTTTGAGGTTGCTCATATTTAAAGTTGGGAGATGGTTTGTAATAACCCCGACCCGATAGGTCAAGATTATTATCGGTTTCTCTTCTAGTTTGACAATTCTATTTGTCAAACTAATGTAATCCTCAATTTCACAACTTCATTGAGTGCAACAACATCGGTATTCATATAAAATATTGAACTTTGTAGAAACCCAAACTGCTGCCAATATCTTAATATTGCTCAAGTATTTAAAAATGAACTGAGGTAGTGAATGAGAATTAGCAATACCAACACATAACTCCTTCTGTATTATCCCCTTAGCAGTAATGGCAGATTACAATACAGGTATTTTGTCATACAGTTCCTATGTGACTGATCAGAAGTTTCCATGACAATGGTTTATACAATACATTCATCAACTTATATATTTTTCCACAAATTCATGATAATGGATATGCCTTATAGCCTTATATGTTCATAGCATAGTACTCAGAACACGATGTGAACTCCAGTTTACATGTACTCAGAGTTATATTCATATGGCAGATGTTACCAATGCAATAATGGGTATACAAGACATTATATGCTCAAAATGCGGAATAATACAGGAAATGCACAAAAAGCTATTAAATTCCATACCCGTTCCAATCAGCACTCCAGTCAACAGATGGACATGACAATGACAGATGAATAACTCCTGCAATAGAGGAATTCTTCCTTAACTCATAAATGGCTCCCACAGTTTCAGTACTCTGGTGACATTTGGTCAACATAGAATGGCATATAATCGTGCCAGCAATAAGCAACAGGACCAACGATTTCAAGAGCAAGAATACCCCAGATACCAGAAGCCGTGCCTCAGTAATACAAAAACGAAACTTCCATATACAATGGTAGACACTCCGTCGATCATATGTGACTTCACGACACCATCAAATACCAATGGAAACAACAACGGAATAAGTCTCAGGTAAATGCCGATTGACAAGGTATTCCGTCTACACACTCTTGGACTTCTCTGACCCATGTATGCCTCTTACTCAAAAAGAACGTTGAGGAGGATCATTCCTACTAACATCATAAAAGCTGAGCGACAGAGTATCAACAGTAATGACGGCTACTCAAGCTCTTCGATTTCCTTACAAATTTGACGCTTCTCCCAGAATAACGCCCAACATATACCAAGCGGTTATAAATGACGCCGCTGGTGATTCCAGATTCCAACCATATGGAAGATCCTGATATCAAGATGTGAAATATCCTCTGTCTCGTATCCACACAAATTAAATAGTTCACAGATTAACGGAATGCTACGAATGAATAGAGTCGGTGATGCCGATATACGAGAGTGACTTAGAAGATGCGATGGTATTATCCTTGACCATCCAATGATACAAGCAATGGTAAAGACGTCAAAGATAGAGCCTCCCGATCAACACAGAAACAGAGCAATACCCATTGGGTGTCCATACCCAACATCTGAATGTCTCCGCTCCAATTCTCAATCCTTCCATCATTTTGCAAATGAACAATCTGTGTTTAAATACTATTACGCAACCATGTTGGGTTTTTGTCCAACACAGCGAAGGTTCTGAGAGTTCTCGTTCTCAGGATTCTTTATTAAAAACCAAATGATCAATTTCTCCGTGATACCCAAAGGATTCGCCACAGGCTCCTTAAAACTTCACTGCATTCAGTTTCCATAACTGATTTCCTTGTATCGACTTAAGAAAGGCTATAGTTCCCCTTAAGTATTTCATGAATATCTTGACTTTATAAAACAATAGTTTATCCATTAATATCCATTAATATTTAATAAAGCCATATTTTATAATTAATTAATTAAATAATAAAAAGTCTTTAATAGAGACAATTTAATATTCAAATAATTAATCAAATCTCCTAATTGGCCTTATTAAAAATTGGGAACATCACAGTCCTCCTTTCCTGGAGATTGCTTGTCCCAAGCAATCAAAACAACCATGACAACACCCGAAACCCAAGCCAACCTCAAAAACACTGCTTTGCCAATATGTTGCGCTACTTTGACAAAACTATCATCAATCACCCTGTCCTAATGCAACAACCTGTGAAACACTTTGCCCGTCAAACAAATTCCTGGATCCCATATTGTAATAATCCTGTGATGGTGCAATGACCTGTGAAACACTTCCATCTTTCAAACAATTCCCTGGATCACAATCAATCATATCGATCCGCCATGTGTTGTTATTATAAACCCAAACATCATATATCCAACTGAGAACCTCACTCCAGAAGAAGCCACAAATACCTCTAATGTCAGAAGATGATAGAAGCTCATCAATATGTGTACCTCCATCATGGAAAGGATGATGCAAATCCATCCGACTTCTCCAATCAACTGTTGAAAGAAAATGCCATTCAGTAGGAGGAGCAATAATCATGCATGCCCCATATCTGGAAGATAGAATATCTCCATATGCATTATAAGGAAGTAGTGAATCAATAACCTCTCCAAGAGTGTTAACATACTCAAACAAATCTGTTCCAGCAATGCCACCATTCATGCATACACCTTCATAAGCTGGTCTGAAGGATGCAAACTCAACCATGCGAGCCTCAAGAAAATATAACTCCTCAAACTCATCATGAAAATTCAAAGGCTCAACCAAATCTGCCTTATGAAAATCATTATGTGCACATGTAGTCATGAAATTAGTGGCTGGTCCACTAATTGTATGCTCAATTTTACAATCACATCCCACACCTGAAAGCCACATATCATTTGCGTCATCAAGATCAAGAGCCTCCTCATCATCCAACTCAAAGAGTGGATTATCGAAAGTCAAGTCAACACTCAACTCAAAAAGAGGGTTGTCAACAATAGTTGAATATATATTATTAACTTTTTCATGGCCATAAACAACAAATTCATGAGGATGGGAGAGTAATCTGCCGCTGTTCCAAATCAACATTTGGGATTCCTCCATGCTCTCTTTGGAGTCACTAAGCGCCACCAAATCTTGATCTTCCCCCTGGTCTTTCCAAGTGAGAAGTGGTAGTGTCTCACCCAACTCATCATCAAATGATGTCATCAGGCTGCAAGATGTTTCCTCAAGAAGCTCCTGAATTCTTCCATCAATTTGTTCACATTCTATGCATCTTGCATTGTCACTTTGCATTATGGTAGGGGCTGCTATAGAAGATGCATTTTCTGATTTATGCAATGAATGATGAGGCATATTCAACTGAAAATGAAGATCCACAATTTCCCAGTCGTGTTTGCCCACTTCTGAATTTTCAACATGTGAAGGAGTGGTGTCAATTTGAGAGACAATGATCACACTTGAAGATGCATCCATACCATTGCCCTTGGAGACCAAACTATCACTATCCAAATCAACCTCATGCTCTTCATCAATTGTTGATACAAAATCAAACTCTGAGCAATCTGAATATTCATCAAACCTCTCATGAATGTCCTCACTGCAAGGTTCATGTGATGACAAAGAACTGTCGGCCAAACTCAGGAAATCAGAATCGTGTTCATCACTAGTCTCTCCATGGGCTGTCGTACCTTGCCCTTTGCTTGAGGCTACAAACTCTTCCTTCACATCGTCCATCATGAATGATGGGACATCATTATGGTCAACCAAAGGAACACCAATTAAACCCATACCTTCATATGATTTATCACTCGAAATCTTGATGCCCCCCACCATAAAACTTTTGCATTCTTTTGCAGATGCCACATGTGGTTCTTTTAGTAAAATTACACAAGATTCTATCCTTATGCCTTCATGACCCGAATCTGCCTGTCTATCAAATTCTTCACAAGGATTTTTACAAACCTCACCTGTAGCCATCATATCTACTTTCTTTCCTTGTTCCAAACCATCTTCATCAAATTGTTCAGGTTCCATGTCTCTGGTATTGACTTCTCGCTCTTGCAAAGTGGCTGCAACACACAACTGATTTTCTGCTTTGCACACTGAATTATGAGCCGTACTCAACTGAAGGCGAAGATCGACAATTTCCCTATCTTTGTCCTCCACCAATTTGACAGCCATGTCTCTATCTCTTAATAATTGCAAGTAATCACCTTTTACGAATTCTAACGCTTCTTTGATGGACTACAAATGTGTATGAGAAATACCGGTTATCTTTCCTGTTCGCCTTTCCTCAATTTGGGCTGTCCTAATGAGGTCTTCAACATGCTTATGAGTATCATCCATCCTTGATAATACTTTCACAATTTTTTCTTCCTTCACCATAAAATGATTTCCCAAAACTTCCAACACGAGAGGCTTTTGTTCAAGGCTGCCATGAATTATCTTTTCTGATTTGTCTTCCTATGTACAGGGTTTGTTAACGTTGGAATTTGTATTACACTCTTCAACCATCTTGCTTGTGGATGCATTACAATCTTCACCCAATAATGACTGGACAAAGTTGTGATCAAACAAGTGTTCCTCATCACAAGAGCCTTTCCTTTTATCCTCATATACATCAGCATGTTTCTCAAACTCTTCATAAAGATTTCTGCCAACTTCCCTTGTAATCTCACTATCCTCTTCCTACACCAACAAATCATGCACTCTTGTACCTGTAGGTGTGTATGAGACATTAAATTCCATTGACTTCCTTGAGAGTGAGTCTGCAAGACGCTGCAAATCACGATTTAACTTTTGATGTGTTTTAATCAAATCGTGATTTATCTTTTCTTGAGATTGAGAAAGGTTTTTTAAAATTTTCTCCATGCTAGAATTCTTTTCTTTTGCTGGCGAGTTAGGAAGGAAGGCAGGAATCAATCTTTTGTTCTAAATTCTATCCATTGATGCAGTCTGAATTTAAGTTCCCACAAGATGGCAGGATAGTGGCTCTGATACCACTGTAATAACCCCGACCCGATAGGTCAAGATTATTATCGGTTTCTCTTCTAGTTTGACAATTCTATTTGTCAAACTAATGTAATCCTCAATTTCACAACTTCATTGAGTGCAACAACATCGGTATTCATATAAAATATTGAACTTTGTAGAAACCCAAACTGCTGCCAATATCTTAAGATTGCTGAAGTATTTAAAAATGAACTGAGGTAGTGAATGAGAATTAGCAATATCAACACATAACTCCTTTTGTATTATCCCCTTAGCAGTAATGGCAGATTACAATACAGGTATTTTGTCATACAATTCCTATGTGACTGATCAGAAGTTTCCATGACAATGGTTTATACAATACATTCATCAACTTATATATTTTTCCACAAATTCATGATAATGGATATGCCTTATATGTTCATAGCACAGTACTCAGAACACGATGTGAACTCCAGTTTACATGTACTAAGAGTTATATTCATATGGCAGATGTTACCAATGCAATAATGGGTATACAAGACATTATATGCTCAAAATGCGGAATAATACAAGAAATGCACAAAAAGCTATTAAATTCCATACCCGTTCCAATCAGCACTCCAGTCAACAGATGGACATGACAATGACAGATGAATAACTCCTGCAATAGAGGAATTCTTCCTTAACTCATAAATGGCTCCCACAGTTTCAGTACTCTGGTGACATTTGGTCAACATAGAATGGCAGATAATCGTGCCAGCAATAAGCAACAGGACCAACGATGTCAAGAGCAAGAATATCCCAGATACTAGAAGCCGTGCCTCAGTAATACAGAAACGAAACTTCCATATACAATGGTAGACACTCTGTCGATCATATGTGACTTCACGGCACCATCAAATACCAATGGAAACAACAACGGAATAAGTCTCAGGTAAATGCCGACTGACAAGGTATTCCGTCTACACACTCTTGGACTTCTCTGACCCAACGTATGCCTCTTACTTAGAAAGAACGTTGATGAGGATCATTCCTGCTAACATCATAAAAGATGAGCGACAGAGTATCAACAGTAATGACGGCTACTCAAGCTCTTCGATTTCCTTACAAATTTGACGCTTCTCCCAGAATAACGCCCAACATATACCAAGCGGTTATAAATGATGCCGCTGGTGATTCCAGATTCCAACCATATGGAAGATCCCGATATCGAGATGTGAAATATCCTCTATCTAGTATCCACACAAATTAAACAGTTCACAGATTAACAGAATGCTACGAATGAATAGAGCCGGTGATGCCGATATACGAGAGTGACTTAGAAGATGCGATGGTATTATCCTCGACCATCCAATGATACAAGCAATGGTAAAGACGTCAGAGATAAAGCCTCCTGATCAACACAAAAACAGAGCAATACTCGTTGGGTGTCCATACCCAACATCTGAATGTCTCCGCTCCAATTCTCAATCCTTCCATCATTGTGCAAATGAACAATCTGTGTTTAAATACTGTTACGCAACCATGTTGGGTTTTCGTCCAACACAGCGAAGGTTCTAAGAGTTCTCGTTCTCAGGATTCTTTATTAAAAACCAAATGATCAATTTCTCCGTGATACCCAAAGGATTCGCCACAGGCTCCTTAAAACTTCGCTACATTCAGTTTCCATAACTGATTTCCCTGTATCGACTTAAGAAAGGCTATAGTTCCCCTTAAGTATTTCATGAATATCTTGACTTTATAAAACAATAGTTTATCCATTAATATCCATTAATATTTAATAAAGCCATATTTTATAATTAATTAATTAAATAATAAAAAGTCTTTAATAGAGACAATTTAATATTCAAATAATTAATCAAATCTCCTAATTGGCCTTATTAAAAATCGGGAACATCACATGGTTGCTCGCTGTGGGAATTAGTGATTAGATGACGGTCATCCTTGTGAAAGTTGGATGATGGCTATCTGAATTAATAGTTGAATTGTTAGAATTATCCTCATTGATGTCAAAGGAGATTGTATGAAGGCCACTAATTGCTGTTCAAAGATCAACCAGAATCAGATTTAAACTAATTCCTATGCTGGTCGACCCTCTTTGAAATATGGAAATTGAAGGTTAAATTATTGCTGGCCGACCTGATTTCTTCTAGCATTTCCATTGGGGAATTTTTAAAATGCATGGCCGATCTGATTCATTATGTTCAGTGCCCCAACATAGCAGTTTCTAAAGTGCAAATAATTATTTTATTATAGTGGTCAACCCCCCTCATAAAAGGCACTCCACTTTCGAAATTAAAACGAAAAATAAATATATTATTTTATGAATGAGCCGACCCATGTCTAGTGCCTATGTTTTGTTATGAAGAGTTGCATATATATGAGGAGTTGCCTCCCTTGGCAATAAATATGTCTCTTCCTTGAAATCGGCCCCCCTTGGAGAAGATATAAAGATGAGTTTGTGAGGTGTTGTTAAAGCAAGCAATTAAGGAATATCTTTCTATACAAGAGCAGATCTAAAGGAATAAAAATCAGAGTTTCTTGGAGCAGATCTAACTCAAGTTTATAGCAGATCTCAAAGCAAGGTCATGGCAGATTTGAAAGCAAAAGTTGTTGAAGATTTGAACAGACCTTTTAAGGTATTCTGTTGCTGATTTATGCCAAAGTTGCGAGCAGTTTACGAAGGTTTTTGAGCAGATTGGTGAGGGAATTTATAACAGATTTTTGTGAAGATATTATTAAGGCAGATTTGTGAAGCATATTGAAGCAAAAATATTCAAGAAGGAAAACATAATATTCATTTGGAGGTTGGTGCCCCCTAATTGAAGAAATCAGGAGCTTGGTGCCTCTCATTAGAAGAGATTGGTGTCTCTTGCTTGGTTGGTGCTCAGTTGTGGGGTTGGTGTCTCTAGTGGGTTGGTGCCTATGAAGTTTGTAAGAGAAGTTGAATATAAGCAATATTTTGCCGTGGTTTATTCTCGAAAGGGTTTCCACATAAATCTTGTATTCTTCTTGTGCTCTTAATTGTTGATGTTGTGTGATTAAAGTTATTGTGGTTGATTAAGTTGTGAAAAAGTAAAAGATTGTTTTATACTAATTCAACCCCCTCTTAGTATAAGTGTGTGCTCATCAATTGGTATTAGAGTGGGTTCCTTCAAAAATAGCCTAATCACTAGAAGGTAGATCTCAAGAGCACACATGGCATGTTAAGAAGGTTTCTCTTCAAATAGAGCCCCATTGTTCGATGAAACAAACTATACATTTTGGAGCATAAGGATGTGCACCTACCCAATGGCACTTGGATTTGGCAATTGGCAGTGGATGGTTATGTTGCACCACCTTCTCCACCAACAGATCAAGCTGGAAAGAGCGTTAGTGAAAATAATGCAAAAGTTGTGAATGCCATTTTGTGTGGTCCATTTTGTGAATGCGTTGTGGATTAGCGAAATAGATGTGGGACAAACTTCAAAAAACTTATGAAGGTGATCAAAAGGTTAAGAAGGCCAAGCTCCAAACCCATAGAAGATGATTTGAGAGCTTGAAGATGAAAGACGAAGAGAACATTGTTGCCTATCTCCTTCGTGTGGATGAAATTATTGATACCATCTTAGGACTTGGTGAAGAAATTGAAGAATTCGTGATTGTGCAAAAGGTGCTAAGATCTGTTCCTTTGAGATTTGATGTGAAAGTTTTTGCTATTGAATAAATGAAGGACCTAGATACATCAAAGATGGACGAGTTGCTTAGGATCCTCATGACATATGAAGTGAGGACTGAGAAGGAGAAGACATCAAAGTGCGAAGCCACCTTCAAAGCCTCAAAGAAGATGAAGAATAAAGAACCAGAATCAAGTGATAGTTCAAGTGATGAAGAAGCCCACTATGTGATAAAACTCAAGAAAGGATTTGATAAACACAAAGGTAAGTATACTCTTAAATGTTTTAATTGTGGTAATATACGACATTTTGTTGCTAAGTGTCCATAGGCCGAAAGTGAAAGTAGTGATGAGGAAGAAGACTATAGCAAAAGGAAAGGAAACATCGCCATCGCAAGAAGATTACATGAGGCACACATGAAAAGGAGACTTCCGTAAGCATAAGAAGAGCCTCTTCTCCAAGGAAGATAGTAGCTCATTTGAAGAGAGTGGTTGAAGCAATTTCGACAATGATAGAGAAGAGATTCTATTCATGGAAATAGAAACAAAGGATGATGACTCGAAAAGTGAAGACAAGTAAAAAGAAGAGTCAAAAGGAGAAGAGGATGCCGAAGTAGATTTGGAGGAAGAACTCATTTGTACCCTAGATGAGATCAAGAGGCTTAGAAAAAAGAATTCAAAGCAAAAACTACAACTTCAAGAGGAATGCGAATCTAAGGAAAAAATATCACAAGTCTTGAAGAGTCGGAGAAAATGATCATCAATTTGAAAATTCAAATTGAAGAAGCAAGGAGGATAGAAGAGGTAGTAAGAAATCAACTAAAGACGAAGGAAGAGGATTGTGAGAAACTTGAGTGTGAAATTGTTTCCTTGGGGAAGGAATTGGAAAATACTAATGATCAATTGAACAAAAGCTTGAAGTTTGAAAAGAGCATTGAGATTCTGGATGATCTTGTAAATTACAAAAGATCACCTTTTACCAAAATTGGTCTTGGCTTTGAAGAGAATTTGATAAAGAAGATCCCAAAGAGTCACAAAGAAGATGAATGAAGAAAAGCAAAGAGGCTATGCTGATGTTATCAAGAGATCCATCAATAGTGAGAGCACAAAGAAGGAAGAAGGTAATATCCCTCACAAGGACAAGGGTAACTACAAAAGATCATTCCCTTCAAGACAGGCGCATGTGACCAGGTTCCAACACTCTTTCTATGGTTATTACTTTTCATGCAATCAATTTGGTCATAAAGTAGTGGATTGTAGAGTTTGTGCAAGGATGAAGTGAGGAGAATGCTCCTATCCCCAACCTTATGAAGGCTTAGGAAGATATAGGTGGTATGTGGCAGTTGTTTTTGGATGGCTCAAGAAACAAGAACAGTGTTGGTGCTGGTGTGATGCTGGTATCTCCAAGTGATGAGAATTATTACTTCTCATTCAGACTTCAATTTAGTTGCACCAACAACGTAGATGAATATGAAGCTCTAATTCAAGGCCTCCAACTTGCATAACTAAGATGGATTAAAAGCCTACAAATCTTTGGTGATAGTGAGTTCATTGTACATCGAATTAGGGCTCAAAGCACAACAAAGAACAATTTTCTCAAGTTCTATAAACACAGAGTTTGGGACTTGATTGAGACCTTTGAAGCATTTAACATCTAGACCATCCCTAGAGGGTTGCAGCAATTGGGGCACAATTTGATATAGTTGCCCATGTTGCAAACAAGGTGCAACACAAAAGACTTGTTGTGAGGCCTATTATCCTAGACAACCAAAAAAATTGGCAAGTCTTTGAAAATGACCAACAAATAGTCAATTTTTTGCAAAATGAAGCGGAATTTTCTACTAAAAACCAATCTATGTTGCAAGACCAATATAGAGATCAAATCATGCAATTGAGTAGCAACAAGTTGCACAAGGGTCTCATCACTCTTGAGGACATTTTCAACTTAGATGACAAGCTGAAGAACAAAAAGATGAACTTGATTGCCAAAAAGGGTGATTACAAGACAATTGTTGTAGCAGAAGGAAAGTCACTAAACTTGGGAAAGGAATGTTCCGAATTTGAGCAATAAACCTTTATTAAGCTTTGCCATTATTATGATGATGTGGTTGTGTGGACCTATGAGGACCTAAAAGGCTTTGACCCTAATTGGACCCCAATGCAAAACCTGTTAGGTAGAGGCAAAGGCTTGTCAACCCCAAAATTAAACCCAAAATTAAACCTTTGATGAGGAAAGAGCTATTCAAACTGATAGAAGCGAAAATCATCTTTCCCATCAAGCATTCTTCTTGGGTAGCAAACTTTGTCCCAGTGAGGAAAAAGTATGGAGTAATTAGATTGTGTGTGGATTTCAGAGACCTCAATAGGTCCTCCCTTAAGGACCATTATCCCTTCCCTTTCATGGAGAAGATCCTACAAAAGGTAAGTGGCTCAGAAAGGTTTTCTTTCTTAGATGGCTACTTAGGCTACAACCAGGTTTTGGTCCAAGAGTCAAACCAACACAAAACAACATTCACCACTTTGTGGGGTGCTTATGCATATAGTAAAATGCCATTTGGTCTAACTAATGCTGGTGGAACCTTTCAAAGGGTGATTGATATGGATTTCAAGGGCATTTTGATGGCGTTTTTGCTGATTTACCTAGATATCAGTGTTTTTTTCAAAACATGCAAGGGATCACTTTGACCATCTTGAGTAGGTATTCAAGAAGCATAGAGAATATGGCATATCCTCGAATCCAAGCAAATGTGTGTTAGCTATAGGCCAAGGGAAATTACTTAGACACATAGTTTCCAAGGAGGGTATTGCCATTGATCCAAAAAGAGTGGAGGCCATCTTGTCTATTTCCCTCCCTAGTCATAAGAAGGGATTGCAAAGCTTCCTGGGGAGGATTAACTTTGTGAGAAGGTTGATTCTTAACCTTGCTACTATGTTAAAGCCTCTTACCTCCATGCTAAAAAAGGGTATGGCTTTTAGCTAGACAAAGGATGGGAGGGCTAGTTTTGAGGCTATTAAGCAATCAATTGCTTAGGCTCCTACACTTGCCAACTCAAACTATGACAAATACTTCCACCTAAACACCTTTGGAGGAGAAGCAAGCATATCAATTGTCCTAACACCGCTGAACAATGATAACTTGGAGCAACCTATTGCCTTTTTTAGTGAAGGTCTTAAAGACCACAAGCTCTAGTACAATTATGTGGAAAAGCAAGTCCTCACTGTTGTCAGGGCCTTGGAAAAATTTAAACATATGGTCTCCAACAACTAGATCCGGTTGATGGTCCCTCACACCAGTGTCAAGGAATTCCTTTTAAACAAAGATATTAGTGAGAAAAAAGTTGGGTGGATCACAAAAGTCATGGAATATGATGTAGAGATCAAAATCATCAAACTCGTGAGGGCCAAGGGGTTGTGTGAGCAACTTGTATCAACCTTTGAGACACCTGCAAAAGCTTCCCTTGTGCTACAAGATGAGCAACCAGCTAACATTGATGCTTGGAACAATTGGGTACATGATATAAACACTTTTCGCGAAGAAGGTAAATATCCTCTGGGTTTAGATAAAGCCAAAAGAATACATTTCAGGTTGTAGTCCATTCCTTATGTCTTAGTGGATGGCATACTATTCAAAAGGGACCTCAATGGAGTACTGTTGAGATGCATTGAGCCAAATCAGGTCAGCAAAATATTGGAAGAATTCCATAATGGTGCATCAAGAAGCCACTTCTCTGCAAAGACCATTGCTATTAAGGTACTTAGGGATGGTTATTATTGGCCAACCTTATTTAGTGACTTACAAATGGGTAAAGAATTGTAAAAAATGTGCTTTCTTTTCTGGAAAGCAAAGATTAGTTGTTCTCTTTCTTCATCCCATCCAAATAGACTAGCCATTAGCACAGTGGGCATTGGATTTTATTGGCATGATAAATGCACCATCTAGTTGGTCACAAATGGATTTTGGCAGCAATAGACTATTTCACCAAGTGAACACAAGTAGTTGCATTAAATTATGCTATTGAGGCTTTAGTTTTGGAATTCTTAGATGGGATTATGAATAGGTTTGGTGTCCCTTCCATTATCATCTCTGATAATGCCAAGGATTTTGTTGGCACCCAAATCAGTGGTTGAGCAATCAAACATAGTATATACTTGATGACCTCATCTAATTATTTACCCTCAAGGTAATGGCTTGGTTGAGTCCACCAACAAAAACCTAATCAAAATAATCAATAGGACCATTGAAGATAATCAGCGGTCTTGGCATAGTAAGCTCTGAACAACCCTTTGAGTTGATGGAATCACTTCAAATAGAGCTAATGGAAACTTCCCTTTCATGTTGGTTTACGGTAGGGAAGCAAGACTCCCATTATCACTAGAGTTTCCTTCTCTTGATTTAGCCCAACAACTTGAGATGTTAGGAAAAAATGCAATGATAGTAAGGTTTGTTGAGCTAATGGAGCTAGAGGAAACCAGGGAACAAGCAATGCATACCCTTGAAGCTCACCAATCACAAGTCGAGAAATTTTGACAAAAAGGTTGTCAATAGAGTGTTCAAAGAAGAAGACACTCAGTGTTGAAGTGGGATGCAAATAGAGCCAAGGCTAGAAGGCATACAAAATTTGATGCTATCTGAAGTGGCCCATATATCATTACTAGCTGTAAAGAAGCCAATACATTCAATCTCTCCAAGTTTGATGGTGAAGTTCTTCCAATCCTTGTAAATGGGATACACCTATAGCATTGCTATTGAGGTAAATTTGTAAAAAGTCGTGTACATTATCATTAGGGGAGCACATAATTTAGATTTCTTGTTGTTTTCCTCCAAGTGCCTCTTGCATGTTCCCCTTTTTCTTTTGTTTTGTTGAGGCAAGCTTGTTTCAATTTTTGCCCTTGTGACTTTGTGCCCCATGGACTACTTTTAAAGCTTTTGGATTCCATTATTAACAGACAATAACCTTGTGACTTTGTGCCCCATGGATTGCTTTTAAAGCTTTTGGGATCTCATGATTAGCAGGCAATCATTTTGTAGAGGTTGCCAAAATGTTGACATTGCATGCCTCCCTTATAGCCCACCAATAATAACTGATTTGAGAGATCTTACTTGGGCCATTTTGCATGATATTATGCCTTTGGTTGTTGCAGTTACCCTTTGTGTTGTTGCATTAGTCAAAATCCCAAGCTGATAAAGTTTCAGGGTTTCGTTTACCCTCATATCGACATGCCCTCCCCATCAGCTCTGTTGTCCACCAAGCTCTTGAAAATCTGTTAAGTGTTGATCTTATCGAGCATTGGGCCATTAACATTCTTCGTACTCTTATCCTTCTTTTGCATCCCCTTTTCCGTCTCCTTGATGCTCGAAGTCCACCCTTCGTAAAAATGGCATAGTATAAACCTTGTCAAACCTTTGGGTTATTAGTGTTTTCCTTCTCTTCTCCTCTCGTAGCATGTGGTGTGCCTTCTCCTTGATGCTTGATGTTTGATTTTTGTATGTTAGTGGGGTGTTAGGGGATTTAATGACCACATCCTAGAATCAATAGCATGCGACATCCTGTTGTGACCTTTTCACGCATTGCCCCATTGCAAATGGGGACCCCCTGTGTTTGCTTTTTTTGTCTTGGCGTTGCAACCTGCTAATCACTAGTCTTTTTACAATGAGGATATAGAGTTTTCAGGAAGTCACCCGGGTCAAGTAGAGAATTCAAGCCCATAACAGTGCCTAGACTTCGTCAAAGTGCTCAAAAGGTCCGGAAGACGAGGAACGCCATTGCTTTGAGTCAATTCTGACACTTCCTATTTTTTAGGGATTCTGCTTTTTCTATTTTTGGCACTTTTGGACCAATCTGGGACTTACTATTTTTAGAAATTTTGCTTTTTGCTTTTTTCTATTTTTAGTAATTTCTATTTTTAGAAAGTGTCAGGGTTCCACGGGTCATGGAGTTAGCATTTTCATCTTCGAAATCAAGGTTTTGCACCCGCAAGAATAAAAGGCAAGGAAAATCATGAAAAGCAAGAAAAAATCACATGGCGAAGGTTTTTGTTCTAGAAGATCCAGGTAATAGCAAGAAATTCAATGGCATGCACATAAAGAAAGTTACCCAAGTAAGAGTGTCCAAGACTTGAGCAAGCCCTTGGCATGAAAAGCATCATGTCCAACCTTCAAGCTTGCCCAAGATGAAAATGGCAAGGCAAGTTCAAAGTCTGCCCATGCTTGAGAAGGAATGGAAAAGACAAGGCAAAGTCCGCCCATGCACTTGTCAAATCCAGTGCAAAGTCCACCCAAGGTTGGAGAAGGAAGTGTCAAACATGTCTTGAAGTCTGCCCATGCTTGATGAGGGATGGCAAGACAAAGCTAAAGTCTGCCCAGCCTAGAGGAGGAAAGGAAAACAAAAAATTTGGCTAAGTATTGGCACCTTGGGGAATAAAATTTCAGAAAATGGTTAAGTTTCAAAGAAGAGAATATGGAAAACATTCTTGAAGTCTGCCCAAGTGGAAAGGAAGCATGTCTAAACACAAGAGAAGTCTGCCCAGCACTTGAGAAAGCATGTCTTGCCAGCCTTGAAGTCTGCCTTGGCTTGAGAAGTACAAAGTCCACCTTCCCAAGGAGAAAATCCAAGATGCTAGCAAGTCTGCCCTAGGTTGGAGTAAGAAGATGTCCAAGCAAGGACAAAGTACGCCAAGACTTGTCCAAAGAAGTCTAAAGTCCACCAAGCATAAAGAAAAGATGGTGAAACCACTAGCAAATTCGACCTTGGCACTAAGGGAAAAATGGCAAAGACAAGGAAAAGTCCGCCTTGCACAATGGTAGACAATTGACAAAGTCTGACTTTGCTCAATTGAGGAATGGCACTGGCATGATAAAGTTTGACTTTGCCCAAGGAAGGATGTCCAAACCTTTATAAAGTTTGACTTGGCACAAGAAGAGTAAAGTCCGACCTAGGCCTAGAGAAGAAAATGCCTAAGTGTTAGCAAAGTCCGACCTTGGCATGAAAGAAACAAAGTCCGCCTTGAAGAGAGATGGGAGATGAAATGTCTCAACCCTCATAAAGTCCGCCATGGCAAGAGGAACAGAAAGTCCGCCCAGCTGGAAAGATGTCCAAGTCAAGAGTAAGTCCGCCTAGACACCAAAGAATACATGGCATAAGGAAAGCTAAGTCTGCCAACAAAATGCCTAAGTAACAACAAAGTCCACCCAGCTAAGGAGAGGATGAGAAAATTGGCTAAGTGTTGACACCTTGGGGAGAAGAATTCAGAAAATTGGCTAAGTGTTGGAAAGAAAACAAGAGGAATGAAGAGGACAATAAAGAGGAAGTGAATAAAATCCTTGTCCAAGGATGGAATTTGTCCTACATAGCACAAGCCAAATTCAAAATTGAAGACAAATCCACAGGCAAAGTTCATCCGAAATCTTGGCTAAATGTTGAATGGTCCACATGAAGGTGTTACAAAATGAAATTGAAAAGCCAAAATTTGGTTTAGTATGGGAAATACTTCATGGAGAAAGTTCCAATGTCCTCCATTGTGGTGAAAGCACAGGGGAGTTCTTCTCCAAATTCAAGGCACTTGAAGCAATTTCAATGCAATCAGGAAAGAAAAGTTTAATAACTTTTGCTCCAAGGGGAGACTTCCAGACCCCAAAGATTCAAATGCAAGTGAGAAGAAGAAATCAAATCTCAAAAGGAATCTAAGATCAAAGCTAGGAATAAACAAGTACAAGGGACAGAGTCGTCGGCAAAGAAAGATATTCCAAGGTAAGTACATGGAAAAAGAACAAAGTGACCAAGGAGATCATCCGGGAGAATGACATGCAGCTGGAAAAACTAAAGCACAGAGCTTAGAAAATCTTCTCTGCCATCACCAGATCGGTCCTAGGGCAGAATTTGACTTAGGTGGCGAACTTCTTGTCTATTTGAGATGCCTTCCTGAAACAGGAATTGGAATGGGAGAATACTTTTGCCGGATGTGCTGAGGAGTTGGATGGGTTGGAGTTCAAAGTAAAAATGCTGCCGTAGGTCACGATGGAAGAGGTGATCCCGATCGTGTCGAGGTTCATTGAATGCACTGTTTCCCAAGAGGATAGAGATGCACTTCCTTGAAAATAGCTCATGGCACCACTTGTCTTTCATGCAATTGATGTTGATGTTATTTTAGGAAACCCTAATTAGGGTTGATATGTCTTGATCTCGACCGTTAATTTGTTTTGATCTCGGCCTTTCATTTTCTTTCAGAAACTCTATATAAACTCTTGCTCTCTCATTATCAAAGTGTGAAGAAAGTGCATGAGATTGTTGCGTATTGCTACTTCCGATAATAAAAGCTCTTATGCATGATTTTCTTTGAATCCCTTTTATTGTCAAGTGGTTTGCAAGGTTGCATATCTTCTTCAACATTAGATTAGAATTAAGATAAAATTTGATTTGAATGTTTGTTAGATGAATGCAAGATTTGATAGTATTGATTTATGGTGAAACTTAGCTCATACTTTCTTTGAATAGATGATTTTTATTCAATGCGTAAAGTTAGCCTGAGCTTATGATTGTGGATGCTTAACTTTAGTCTGGATAATTATTGTTCAAAACACCCCTTGAAGATTGCACCCACTTTGTGTAGCCGTCCCAGGGAGGCGAAGCAAAGCGTGGTTACCATTTTCACCTAATCTTTACTGTCTCTTGAATTCTTAGGAGTAGATTAGAACTTCTTAACCCTTGTCCTTTTTGCATTTTTTTTGAAATCCTAAACTGAAAATCCCAAAAGAAGGAGCATTTAATGTTAAATCCGTCTAAGTCCTAACTTGTGAATTGAACAAGCCTAGCGTAAGTCCCTTTGTGTATTACTAGCATATCACAACGCCCATTGGGCTTATCCACACGTCAAGACCTGACAAAAGAAACCTTGGAATCGCCATATGATCTTCTCGCAATCTTAGCATACGCGGTGGTTTTTCACGAGAGGATAAAGTATCTTTGGACATTTTATTCTGTGTGTTCAATGGATGATAAAACGTACACCAACACATCCCTGAGGCCTAACGGCCAACAACGTGTATTTTCGGGTTTCCAACCAATTTAATATTTTCCTTTTGGCCCGATAGTAGGCCCAACCCCAAAACTTCGATGATAGCCTACAAGAAGCATTTTTTTGACCCAAAAATGCCATTAATGCTTGACAACTCTCTCAACCACCACATCTCGACCCCTAGGAGTTACAAGGATAACTTTTAATGCTTTTGGCACAAATCTAAGGACGAAGGTGGAGCCCATGCTACATTTATTGAGTTGTAATCCTCTTTTTTGACAGGTGGCAATCCCTAATCTCATTATTTTAGCAGATTTCATGGGGGTTTCTACATTTTCTCCCACTTATTCATCATTGTGGAGTAATGCCATGGTGTTAGGGTTGTTTTCTCCTATCTTCAACTCATTTTTGGAGTGAATGCATGTTGTACATCATTGGTAGGGTGTGGTTAGGGTTTTCTTCCCTTGTCACACACTCTTTCTTTTGGCTATGCCCTTTTGAGGTTTAAAAGGTTCTTCAATTTCTCTTCCAGAGACTTGCCTTTTTTTTGCATCTTTGCAATTTTAAACAAGCCTATGCCTCTGTATCAATAAGATTGCCATTTTTTACCTTCTCTTTCTCTTGCATTCTATGTAAATCTTGTTAACTCCATGCTTGAACGAGCATTTACCATTTTTTCTAGGTTTGTATGCTGTGCTAATCTGTTGTAGGTGGTGATTGTGGGCTATTTTTGCCCCTTTTAGTATCCTTCAAACCCTAATCTCCATGCATACCTATAGGAGTTGATAAATAGAGAGCTGTGTGAAGTTCTTTGGTAATTTTTATTGATTCTTTGCACAATTCTAGGCAGGAAGAAATACATTCTAATCTTGGTGTATCACCATCCTTCCATTTTTTGCATTTCTTTCTTCTCTTTTCCCTTTGCAAGCTGATAGAATAGGGTTAGTTTTAGAGTTATTTAGTGTTGGGTTGTACCAACACTTTGCATCTAGATTAAAAAGGAAGCTGGCCTTCTCCAAAGGTTTGATCTCATTTGCAAGGTCCCATTGTTGAACAAGACAACTAAGAGGGGGGTGAATCAGTTGTAGCAAATTTAACCTTTAAAACTTCCACCAGAGATTAGATCAATTATCATTCACAAATCCTTTACTCTACTAATATGATTAATCATTAAGTGTAAAAGTAGAAATTGAAAGAATTAAAACCAAACACATAATAACACCAGATTTATGTGGAAAACCCAATGAGGGAAAAACCATGGTGAGGATTAGCTCACAATATAGAGAATATCAAACCGAATACAAAGGCTCACTGCCAAAAAAGGACTTACTATCCGGAATAGGACTCACTGTCCAACAAGGGTTAACCACCTGGAGGGCTCACTGTTATAGAATTTCAAAGAAGATAGAAGAGATTTGTTACAGAGAGAAAACAATCTCAATGTTGTTGCAAGGTGTCGCCCTTGGTC
This sequence comes from Sequoia sempervirens, assembly GCA_007258455.2. NCBI lineage: Eukaryota > Viridiplantae > Streptophyta > Pinopsida > Cupressales > Cupressaceae > Sequoia > Sequoia sempervirens. Next base: position 60,612 of record VDFB02308819.1, on the reverse strand, counting down.
TCCTCTTCCTATGGTAGGCGTGGGCCAGTGTGGCGCTTGGGCTTTGTGACATGGTTTAATTGCCTCCTATGGATCTTGGATCTTGTATAAATCCAACGACTGTATTGGGCATTAATAGATCAATCTCTTGGTGCAATGACAGCTGCCTTTGCAACAATTGGTATTAGAGCCGAGGTCACAAGTTCAAACCCCTCGCTTGCCCTGGGGGGGATTGTTGCAAGGTGTTGCCCTTGGTCTCCTCTTCCCGTGGTAGGCGTGGGCCAGCGCGGTGCTTGGGCTTCGTGACATGGTTTAACTGCCTCTTGTGGATCTTGGATCTTGTATAAATTCAATAGTTGTATCGAGCATTAACAGGTCGATCTTTTGGTGCAATGACAGTTGCCTTTGCAATAGATGCAATGGAGATTTCCACCACAATTCACTCACACACTTGTAGACATGCTTGAATGATAGAGTACACCTTCAACTCACTGCCTCTAGAAACTCAACAATTAGATTTCGCATTGATTTGCTCAAACTCGCATCACACACACATTGTTTCGCATCTATCTTGCTCTTGCATTCATCTTTCACAAACATCTCAACTTGTATTTATACCGTGTTCAACCTTGAAACTCATTCAAGGTCGGCCACACATCATTTGCATTTACAAATTCAGATTAGGATGGCGCCAAAACATTCTACGGTGGAAATAGAATGAGGGCGACCCAAACACACACTTAATGAGGACATAAATAAGTCCCAACATGCTTCAACATGCTTCCATAAGTTTCTTGAGTAGTGTTTAACACAAGGTTGGCCAATACCCGTGTAAAACACATAAATCAATTAAGCAAACGCTACCTTAACACGATCCAATCTTCCGGATAACAAATTTCACATGAACATGACCTCATCAACTTATCCTGAGAACTGCAAGTCGTAAAACCCGAACAAGAAGAAATTTGGGGCAACCACATTTCTCTCGGATGTCAGCCAGGTAAATAGAAAAGCACAATTCACAACTAGTGAACACAACTCACACTGCGCAACGATCTAGAAACCCAAAATCTAGATATAGCAACTTCCAACAACCATGAACAATACCTCAGATCCTCACTAGCATAACAGTAAATCCTAGAGCAAACACTGAATACCTGCAACTTTTATTTACTACAATTTTCTCAATATCCTCGACATATACAGCCAATAACCAACTTCCATGACATCAATGACAACAACCACGAGTTGACAACCAATTAATTAGTTGACATCAATGATAACACCTTCATACTTGCAACAATCTCCCCCTTTGTCATCGATGGCAACACGTGATATGAAAAACCATCAATCTCCAAGAATGCTTTCTTCCCCTTACTTTCTTTTTCACATGATACTTTCTCCCCCTTTGACATCAATGGCAAAGGCAAAAGATGTTTTACATTGTTTTCCCCTTTGACATTAAGAACATTTACCAGTACTGAATACTCCCCCTTAGAAGTACACCCAAACACTTCTTCAATGACAACATGTGACACCACTTGCTCCCCCTGAGAGGTAGCCCCCAAACATCAGTCCAAAAGAAAGATAGATCCCTAGACCCACCAGACCGATGCATCTCCATATGCATCTAAGCTCAAGATGGTAGGGGCAATAACCCCTAACTTTTCCCGGAGATGCTCAAAAGTATCTTTAGGAAGAGCCTTAGTAAAAATGTCAGCAACCTGATCCTTTGTAGGTATATATTCAAGCTTTACTTCATTCTCCACAACCTTTTCTCTCAAAAAGTGATACCTGATAGATATTTGCTTTGTCCTTGAATGCATCACTAGATTCTTTGAAATGTTAATTGCACTTGTATAATCACAGAAGATAGAAATGAGGTCACCATACATTACTCTGATATCTTTCAATGTCTGTCTCATCCACAAAACTTGTGTACAACAAGATGCTACAACAATATATTCAACTTCTACAGTGAATAAGGAAACTGAATCTTGCTTTTTACTCAACCATGACACCAATTTGCAACCAAGAAAGAATGCACTGCCACTTGTACTTTTTTTGTCATCAAGACAACTTGCTCAATCTGCATCTGTATAAGCACTTAGTGTAAAATCAATATCCCTAAGATACCACAAGCCATAGTCCAAAGTGCCATTCAAATATCTGAATATCCTCTTAACAACAACAATATGTGTTTCTTTAGGGTCTTCTTGAAATCTAGCCACAAGACAAACCGCATGCATGATATCCGGTCTAGTAGTAGTTAAATACAACAGTCCTCCAATTATAGATCTGTATTTGCTTTGATTAGCCTTAGGTGAATCATCATCTTTACTCAATTTGCAGTTAGTCACCATAGGAGTGCATACCAGTTTGGAACCATCCATCCCAAACTTCTTCAACATTTCTTTTACTTACTTTGACTGTGAAATAAAAATCTCTTTTTCCATTTGGTTGATTTGTAGCCCAAGAAAGAAATTCATCTCACCAAACATAGACATCTCAAATTCTTTTTGCACCTCTTCAACAAACATCTTGCACATTATTTCATTTCCTCCAAAGATAATATCATCAACATATACAATTGCTATCAAGATCTTGTCATTTTCAATTTTGAAATACAAATTACTATTTGCTGTACCTTTATTGAAACCTTGCCGAATCAAATATCTATCCAACCTTGCATACCAAGCTCCAGGAGCTTGCTTCAATCCATATAAAGCCTTCTTTAATATACAGACCATATCCGGTTGATCTGACAACTGAAATCCTTCCAGTTGTTCGATGTAGACTTCTTCTAATTCACCGTTCAGAAATGCAAATTTTACATCCATCTGATGAACTGTAAAATCTTTATGAGCAACAAATGCTAAAAACATTCTGATAGCTTCCATCCTTGCCATCGGAGCAAAGGTCTCTTGAAAATCTATACCTTCTACTTGTGAGTAACCCTTACACACAAGTCTTGCTTTATTTCTGACCACTTCTCCATTCTCATTCAACTTGTTTTTGAATACCCATTTTGATCCAATTATGTTTTTATTTGCCAGTCTTGGGACCAATTCCCATGTTTGATTCTTCTAAATCTGAATAAGTTCTTCTTCCATTGCTTTCATCCAATACTCATTTTTACATGCCTCACTCACTGTCTTATGTTCAACTTTAGAAAGTAAACACAAATTTATTTTAGCAGCAGCTTTGCTTCTTGTCAATACTCTTTTTCTCTTGTCTCCAATGATTTGATTTTCTGAATGATTCTTTCGCACATATTTAGGTGTCTTTGGGGACACCATCGGAGCTTCTTCTTCATTCTACTTTTCCTATTTTTCCACAACTTCTACTTCTCTGTAATTTAGGTTCATCCAATACATATCCATCAACTTCAGTTGAATTCTTCAACGCTTCATCCACTTTCACAGTTGTGCTTTCTACAATCTTTCTCAATCTTTTATTGAAACATCTGTAAGTTTTGATTCTAGTAGATTATCCAAGGAAGATACCCTCATCACATCTAGCATCAAACTTCCCTAAATTTTCTTCATCTCTTTTGATATAACATTTTCTTCCAAATACTTTGAAATACTTGACAGTAGGAATTCTTCCACACCATAGCTCATAGGGGGTCTTAGTATTGTTAGCTTTTGCTTGAACTCGATTGAACACATAAACAGCAGTGTGAATAACTTCTCTGCAGTAAACTTCCGGTAGACCTGCCTCAATAATCATTGATCTAGTAGCTTCTTGAATCGTTTTGTTTTTCTTTCAACAACTCTATTTTGCTGAGGAGTTCTAGGAGCAAATAATTGTCTTTTTATTCCATGAACTTCACAAAACATATTAAACTCATTAGAGGTGAATTCACCACCTCTGTCAGACCTCAAACATTTTATTCTCAAAATTGTTTCATTCTCAACCATAGTCTTAAATGCCTTGAATCTATTTAATGCATCTGATTTCTCTCTAAGAAAAGTAACCCATGTATATCTAGAGTAATCATCAATCAAAAGCATAAAATACCTGTCACTTTGTAGACTTCTCACCCTTGTAGGACCGCAAAGATTTCTATGAATCAAATCTAGTAGTCTAGTATTAGATTTTTCCTTCGACCTAAAGTAGTTTCTAGCTTGCTTTCCAAACTGACAATCCTTGCAAATAGCATTAACAGGCTTTGTAATCCTCGGTAAATCTCTCACAGCTTGTACAACACTGATTCTCACCATATTATCAAAGTTCATATGACACATCCTTTGGTGCCATAACTGTCATTAATCTGAGAGACAAAACAATGTCCATCAACACCCTTAAGTTGATAAATATTTCCTTCAGACTTCTTACTAGCAACAATCATTGTTCCGAATTCTTTCCTGATTTCACATCTCTCATCCTCGAATACAAGATTATATCCTTTACTACACATTTGTCCAACACTCAAGAGATTATGCCTTAAACCCTTAACATAGTAGACATCATCAATATTATGTTTGCCATCAAAACTAACTGAACCTATCCCACAAATCTTAGCATTGATATCATCTTCAAACTTAACTAAGCCTCCATCATATTTTTCAAGTTTAACAAACTTACTTTTATCATTGGTCATGTGATGTGAACAACCAATATCAACAACCCAGTAGTTCTTTTCTTGTTTAGCATGAAGAGTAGAGATTACAGTATTTTCAACTTTCTCTGGAGCACTTTCCTTTACCTGTCTTTTAGTATTAGCTGGAGCAGATTCATTTTTTATAGCCAAGAACAAGCATTCATTATCATCAAAATCTCCATAATCAGATTCGTCATCAAAAATACCAACATCTTCATTTACATAATATGCTCTCTTAATCATCTTGCCTTTGTTTTCTTTGCCTACTCTATATTTATTCTTCTTAGCTCTTTCCAGGAATCTCGAAGCATAATGACCAATTCCTCCACAACTAAAACATTTAAAGGGTAATTTACCTTCATACTTATCGGAGCCCTTTCTCATTCTTCTCACAAAGTTAGCTTCCACTTCATCGAAGTTATCTTCATTCGGATCTTCAGCTCTTGTAGCCCTAAAAGCAGTTTCTGTCTTCGATCCATTTCTCAAGCTAGGCTTTATCATTTCAAATGATGTTAGAGTACCGAACAACTGATCTTTAGTATAGGTTTTATAATCTACAAATTTTTCAATAATAGATACCTTTTCACTATATGCATTAGGGAGAGTTCTAAGAATCTTCTTCACAATCCTGGATTCATCCACTGTAGCACCAAGTCCTCACATTCCATCTACCAGCTCATCCACTCTTTGTACATAGGATTTAATGTTCTCATCTTCAGACATATGCAAGATTTCTAATCATGCCTCCAAGTTCTACAACTTTGCTTCTTTGACCTTTTCATCTCCTTCATGAATCTTTTCCAATGTATCCCATACCTCTTTAGCAGTCTTCAGATTTTGGACTTTAATTAATTCGGAATGTGAAAGACTATTCTTCAGAATAAACTTTGCCTTATTATTCGCTTCATGCGCCTTGATTTCATCAGTTGTACTCGGACCATTAGCAGGAGCAGTGTATGCAATCATATAAGCTTTCTCAACATCATATCCACAATATTCCAGATATCCTTCCATCTTTGTCTTCCAAAAGGCATAGTTAGTCCCATCGAACCTAGGACACTCAATAGTGATCTTGCTCGCCACCTTGGACCTTCCTTAAGTGGTTAAGCTCTTCTCCAAGGAACCAAGCTCTGATACCAACTGTTGAACAAGACAACTGAGACGGGGGGTGAATTAGTTGTAGCAAATTTAACCTTTAAAACTTCCACCAAAGATTAGATCAATTATCATTCACAAGTCCTTTACTCTGCTAATATGATTAATGATTAAGTGTAAAATTAGAAATTGAAAGAAGTAAAACCAAACACACAATAACACTAGATTTTTGTTAAAACCCAATGAGGGAAAAAACATGGTGAGGATTAGCTCACAATATAGAGAATATCAAACCGAATACAAAGGCTCACTGCCAAAACAGGACTTACTGTCTGGAACAGGACTCACTGTCAAACAAGGGTTAACCACCCGTAGGGCTCACTGCCACAAAATTACAAAGAAGATATAAGAGATTTGTTACAGAGAGAAAACAATCTCAATACAATAGATATTCCCACCACAATTCGCTCACACACTTGTAGATATGCTTGAATGATAGAGTACACCTTCAGCTCACTGCCTCTAGAAACTCAACAATTAGATTTCGCATTGATTTTCTCAAACTCGCATCACACACACATTGTTTTGCATCTATCTTGCTCTTGCATTCATCTTTCACAAACATCTCAACTTGTAATTATATCGTTTTCAACCTTGAAACTCATCCAAGGTCGGCTACACATCATTTGCATTTACAAATTCAAATTAGGTCAGCACCAAAACATTCTACGGTGGAAATAGAAAGAGGGCGACCTAAACAGACACTTAATGAGGACCTAAATAAGTCCCAACACGCTTCAACACGCTTCTATAAGTTTCTCAAGTAGTGTTTAACACAAGGTCGGCCAATACCCGTGTGAAACACATAAATCAATTAAGTACACGCTACCTTAACACGATCCAATCTTCCAGATAACAAATTTCACTTGAACACGACCTCATCAACTTATCCCGAGAATCGCAAGTCATAAAACCCGAACAAGAAGAAATCTGGAGCAACTACATTTCTCCCGGACCTCAGCTAGGTGCACAAAAAAGCATAGTTCACAACTGGTGAACATAACTCACATTGTACGATGATCCAAAAGCCCAAAATCCCAACCATGAACAATACCTCATATCCTCACTAGCATAGCAGCAAATCTTGGAGCAAACACTGAATACCAACCTTTCTTTATTACAATTTTTTCAATATCCTCCACATATACAGCCAATAACCAACTTCCATGACATCATCCTTTGAGGGTAACTTGCCTCACATTCCTTATAAAGTTGGGAGGAAATTTTACATCAAATATTAAGAGGATCTGCAACAAATAATTTAAATAATATGCTGAAGTTCAAAGTATTTTAATCCGAATATAGTGAGATCGCATTTCTGGCTATTTTATTAAAATTCAATTGTAGTGAGAAAATCATGACAAAATGCTCCACTAAAATAATAGTTTCCTTTACGTTGTTGATAACTGTCTTTGGCTGCAGCAATTGGTGTTCTCATTGAAACCAAGATTTACTTGATTTGAGAATTGTGGCAGGCTGATTGATAATCATTAGTTTTTTAAAATCCTTACATAAAAATTGTTGGTGTGGCTTGTGGTTGCCAAATACTGGGGATTGGACATATTAATAGCAAAGTTTGATTAAATTTGGGAAAATTTTGAGTGGTATAAGAAAATATTGTCTACATTATAGCATTTGGTAAGGTTACATTATTGTGTCATTCTCAGTCTACAGGGTTACATTAAGGAAGGAATGAAGGTAAAACAAAATATAGTATCTAATTTTTTTTCCCAATCTAAATAACCTTCCCACTTCTCTGGGGAAACTGAAAAACCTATCTTGTACCAAGAATCAGAAACTGATCCTTCAAAGCTCTGGAAACCTGGGGATTGAAGGCAGGGATAATCTTTGAGGCAGATTTCTGAAGTAAACTGCAGGGAATGTTCAGAAATGGTAGAAATCCCTGGAAACCCTTGAAAATGGGTATTGGAAACTTTTGAAAATATCCATGAAGCAGAGCTCCAGCTATAGAAATATCCTGAAATTCCCGAGTAGTAGATGGAAACAGCAAGAAAGGTTTCTGGAAGTCTCTGGGGTGGGAAAGTGTTTTGCAATACTGGAAACAGGTTTCCATCCTATCACAAATGTGTATTGGGACCCAGCGGGAAAACCTATCATTTATCTGCAGGATAAAGTCATTTCTTTTTCATTTTTATCCTGTACCAGATCTTGCTGCTGTCTAGATTGGCCTTCAAGAGGGTTTCATTGCTTCATACTTGGGAATTAAATTCTATTTTTTTTCTCTTTCACTGTTGCATCTTTTGTTTCTTAAATGCAGTCAAAGTAGATCTCTTCCACGGGAGGGATATTGATGCTCAAAAATTATCTCCTGTGATAGTATTTTAGTGCCAGATGAGAAAAGGGTCTGTAATCAATCTTTCATAAATGCACATAATTTTTCATTGGTTTTATGGAATAACTCTGTAATACCATGTTTTAACAAATGTTAGATGATACCTAGGATTGCTTGCAGATCTGTGAAAAGGTCAGGTAGTTAAAATTCATCACCATAAAACTCAAACAACTTTGGTGGTTTTTAATTGTCTTTTCCACTCGTAAGTTGTGCTTATGTATCTTGTATTTAATGCTATTTTAAGCTACTTGCCAGACATTTCAATTGCATTTTATTTCTTCTCCTGATCATCCGACTCCTTATCCTTTGGTTTCTTATTTGTGACATGATAAGAGATCCCATGTAGCAGGGGAACATCCATATGGGAAACTTTTGTATTGTAAAGCTCCAAAATCCAAAATGATACTGCCTTTTTAGCCTTAAGCTTTACAACCTGATGTTTTATGTTTCAAATTGCATTTATGTGCTACCCTGGATCCCTAGAAATGGGTGTTTAGTTTCAGTTTAAGCATAGGATGATCATGAGACTTATTAATATCTTTGAGTAATTTCATAGTTCATATCAATATAACCGAAGATGAATTCTATTCTCTATTAGTGCAAGAAATTGTTTGTTTAGATTCTTCTTTATAGTTTGGGTTTTCTATTGCTATGGTTTCTCATTGTCTGTATTTGTCATTCAAAGCAGGAATGTTATGAATTGTCCAGCATTTATTGAGTGTTGATTCTTAGTAAAATGCTCCATGTGCAGGGAATTCTGGTTTTTGCTTCAGTTATGGCTACATTGGGACTGCAGATTGTGCTAGAGTCTGTTTGACAACTTGCTTCAAAGGTAAATTTCCTGTTCATGGATATACCTTTAAGAATTGGATATGTATTTTGACTAATGGTTTTCATGATGATTTAAGAATAGGATATCTATTTTGCCTAACAGTTCTCATGATGAGTTGAACTTTCCACAAGTATGCTTATTTGGACACTTGTTTAGCTTTGTATCCCATTACTGATTATACAGTAATTTTTATTGGACGTAGTTATAACCATAGATGCAAATTGCAATCTTGTGTTCTTGATTTAATTCCTTTAAATGGCATTTTTTGTAAAGCTAAAATAATATTTTAATGCTTTGGAGGCCATATTTAGGTGCTTAAATACGACATCAGATGCTTCAGATGCTTGTCAATATTTTGGATTAGTAAACCCCCTTCATTGTTTTTGATGGAATTATAGTATGATCAGCTTGAGCTCTGCCTTTCTGTTTTCACTAAAAGTCTTTATGTGGATACAAATGAAAATACTCATAGAAAGTTAGAAATCCTTGATGTCAAGTTTTACTTTGCCTGATTTACATGGTTTGCTAGTGTTGCAAAAGTGAACAAAATACAGGCCTATTTCCTTGTTCTAAAAGCTGAGTTTTATACTAGTTTATTCTGACCATTATTCTGGAGCTATAAAATTTTGAGCTTAAATGTAACATGTAATATCGAGTATGCTTCTGTTCTACACCACAGATAATGCTTTTGGTTTTTCTTTCTCATCTATTTTATGGTCTGTCCAGCATTAGTGTATTGTCTTTTCAACGAGCTACTTTGGCATATTACATATAAGTAATTCTCTTACATCAACTCTATTGCCAAATTATACAGAAGCGGGGTTTATTGTTAGAAGGAGACAGGTGGCACTGGGTTGTTGGAATTATGGTTTCAGTCACTGTTGTGAAGTTGGTCCTTATGATCTATTGCCGGACTTTTAAAAATGAGATTGTAAAGGCGTATGCCCAAGATCATTTCTTTGATGTCATCACCAATTCAATTGGTCTCATTGCTGCAATTCTTGCAAGTAAATTTTACTGGTGGATAGATCCAGCTGGAGCAATAGTGGTAAGCACTTCTCTGACCATTTACTTTACACTGTAAGATATGACACTTCTCATTTTCTACAAAGGTTCTACAAATGTTTTTCTAGCCTTCTTTGTGGTGTGAATATGCCTGAAAAGTGCTTTTGATGAAAATTTATGTTAAAACATTACTTATTGATTTGTGTATGGATCTCCTTTCCAGAATTCATAAGTGTGTACTAGGTTATATGCTTGCAGTTCTCGTCATTTTCATGATATATACTTAGGTTTATGGGTTTTACTTGATCGTATATGATTTCTAAAAATACTTTTCCAGTATTTTGGCTTCTTTCTTTTGCTGTCCTTGGTCTTGTTTGTCATATCCTATTGATCATTTCAAAGCAATACTTCATTGGGTGTCGATTGGAATTTCACAAACACATGATTTACTAGATGTATGTATTTTTCAAGTCAGGCATATAAATATATTCTAAATGAGAATGTTTCATCGGCAGATAATTTTGTACCCTACATTTCTCTTCTCACAGTTAACTTTACACTCTGAAAATGGTAAATATAATCTGAAATCTGAGATGTGTCATCAGATTTGCTGCTTTGATAATATCATGTTGTATTGTAAAGATTGCATATCTATTTATGATTGGTATGAAAATGTTTTTATCACCAGGCTATTTGTAGGTCTCTATTATTTCAACTAGTTCCAAAGATGTAATGTAGTTCTGTATTGTTTGAATATGTCACACTGAGGTTGCTAAAATTATAATGGATGGTGTCCAAGGGGTTGAGATAAAGTGGTTCTCATTGTGAAGACCCATGTTAAAATCCCTAGAGTGACATCTAAGGTGGAATTCTAAGGAATTCTAAGTGTCGACTCTTGGGTTTTACATTATTTGGCTTCAATTAGTAAATTCTGAGTAGTTGCTCTTAAGGAGCTGAGTATTGTATTGCTCATTAGGAGCTAGTTATTTGTATCAATTGTCTCAGATGCCTGTTTGAGCTATATTTGTAGACTGAGAAAATTAAAATAAAATAAAATTATAATACATGTTGGTAATTGTTCTCTGTTTGATATATTTGTGGTTATGGAACCTTAGCTCGAAAAATTGCTATTCTCCTCTACTAAAGAGTATGCTGATTCCATGATAGAGACCTTGTCCAGAGAAAAGCAAAGTTCAAGGCATTTGCACTGTCTGAAATGATCTATGTTAAATTTTACATTTTTGTCATAACTGTCTTCGTGTTAACTAGTGCATCATTGTATCTACGTGGATAATAGAGTCAAATAATGTCTAAATGTATGCTCCTAGCTAGCTCACATAACACACATTAAATATAGAATATGTTTCCATTTTCCACTAGTTAGTAGTTGTTTTAAAGAGTGTTAGTACATGTGACCATCTGCATTACTTGATTTATTAAATTTTGGAGAGCTTATTTGTTTAGAAAGGTGTTGGGGGTTGCTTTTCCTCAGAGATGATAGCAACAACCATTGCAATGCCTATATGTATACAATGTGTTCAGAACACTTGACTGCAGGTTATACCAGTTGGCCTTTTCAGGATTACCATATCTAAACCTCTCTTCGTATGTACATGTATGGATACAGATTTTTGTCTGTATAGATGGTAACAATGATGACAATCACACTAGATCCTAACTTTGGATTCTTGGAAGCATTTGGAATACTAGTGAGTAATAACAACTTCAGGTATGCACATGACTGCATCCAAAGGATGCCATATATAACCCCTTGCTAGAGATGGGTAAATTGTAGAGTTATAGTGAGGAGGATCTATCCTATTCTGATTTAAACTTGATCATTAGCATCTAGCAAGTTATTTGTGCAGTTGTAGCGAGGATGATGTATACTCTTCTGAACACTGAAGTACAATTTTTTTCAAGAAGCAACATATAGATTACTATGCTTCCTTTGAGCACATCTCAAGTATGTTTCAGAGTTTATATTAATGTTTATAGTTTGAAATACTGAAGCTGATAGTGGATCTTCTATGCAGTTAGCACTCTATACAATCAGGACATGGTCGAGCACAGTTCTGGAGAATGTGAATTCTTTGGTCGGGAAAACAGCTTCACCTGATTATTTGCAGAAATTGACATATCTCTGTTGGAATCATCATGAAGCCATACGGCATATTGATACAGTCAGAGCTTACACATTTGGTTCTCATTACTTTGTTGAAGTTGACATTGTGCTACCCACTGATGACATTGGAGAAGCGCTTCAAGTAAAATTGGAATCTCTTCCTGACATAGAACGGGCTTTTGTGCATTTAGACTATGAATATACTCACAAACCTGAGCATGGGAATGGGCATTCCTAGTTGTTTATGATGGGTTGTATACTTTAACCAACATTCCCAGTGTTTTCCACCTTTTATGTAAACCTCTTATTGCCAACTGATATCCCTCTTCCAACATGATATGTAGTCACTATCAATGCCTAGTAATTTGTAGCCTCCCATCTATTTTTAGTGGCACGATTTTTGTTTCAAAGTATTTGCACAGTTGACAAAAATCTTTTAAGAACTTTTACTATAGTTTGTAAACATGATTAAGGCACAAGCTCCAAATTATTTCCTTGGCTGGAAATCTTGAAATCTTTCACTCTTCTGCTCCCTATTTGAGGCTCTCTAGGTCAATTGATGTTGTATTTTTCATTTCTCTATGTGTTCTATGCTCTCTAATTGGTTGTATATGCTTCCTCTTCATATTATTTGTACTCAATATTAGAAAATAGTAAATGGGGATTGTTTTCTACATTTTTCATAAAGAACTACTTTATCAATCGGTGTATTTCGAGGTTGAATAAGATCTGAGTTGACAAGTTATGTAGCAGACTATACACACTAATCACAAGTCAGAATTGTAAGAGCTATTTTTTTGGATTTTGTGGTTGTTTGTTTCCATGATCATTTTATAGATTTATACCTGTTATTAATTCAACAAGTTCAGTTGGAAAGGTAGAGTTGTTTCAATTGGAAAGGTAGAGCTACTTTACCAATCGGTGTATTTCGAGGTTGAATAAGATCTCCTGAGTTGACGAGTTATGTAGCGGACTATACACACTAATCACAAGTCAGAATTGTAAGAGCTATTTTTTAGGATTTTGTGGTTTTTTGTTTCCATGATCATTTTATAGATTTATACCTGTTATTAATTCAATAAGTTCAATTGGAAAGGTAGAGTTGTTTCCTTTCCAGCAAGAGAGTCCAAAGATTGGACAATAAGGGTAAGGAGCATCACACAAAATGATACTGCACCTCTTAATAGAGGAGATATATCTCGTTGAAGAAGGAAGTCGCAAGTATTTCCTGCTCTATAAGGAGGGTATAATTCATTATGGAGGTATTGAAGGATAAATAATGTCTGTAGAGAATCCTAAAGCAAATGAGAAGCTAGTGTCTTACAATGGCATGCAGTCTCATGGTGTGTAAAGTCTTCCAACAGCACCTTTTTTCAAAGCCAATGCAAAGGCATAAATTCTGCCTTATGGAGGGTTAGATATCGAGAAGCTTGACTACTGATTGGCACAATTAGGATTATATTTCACAATTAGGATTACATTTCACAATTAGGATTACATTTCAATGCATGCCATTTTAGTGTAAAACAACAAATCTCTTTTTTTCTATAAAGACTAACAAAGTGTGCTCTTGGTTTAAAAACCATTCTCATTCTTTTTCTTTAAGAAAGAAACTATTAATTCTCGAGATGAATTTAAGTCTAATGGAAAAGCAATTTTATCCTATGTATGATAAAGAAGTACGATCTATACAATTGAGTTTCTATAAGGGTTGTCCAAATGGATAGGCATCCAAGAGTGCCATTTTGTTGAAGCAAACATAGGGATTTTAAGGCCATCAAAGGAGCCTTGTATTGGAATGAATAGTAAACTTCTGGATAAAACTGTGTATATTTTTTGTTTGACGTTTCAGATCACACTCAGTGATCCATTCCTGATGATGGATCACTAAAACATCGAACAAAAAATATACACAGTTTTATCCAGAAGTTTACTATTCTTATCAATGGACTGTGGAAAACTAATACCAACTAGAGCCTTGTATTGTTCTTAAATTGAAGGGATATAGATGAGGCATGCTTTCAGGTTCGTATTGAAATGGACAAGGTAAGAAGTCCATACACTTGTTTAAACACCCCAAGGACATCAAGGTAAATTAGAGGCCAAAGGAAAAAGTGAAAGTTAACTAGGTGTTTTTGTTACTATTAAATTTGATTCACGTTATGGTGTTAATGGGAAGAAGAAAGGAAAAAGAGGCAAGAAGGCAGCAATTTCTTTGAAAGGCCAAGAAGTGAAATGCAATTTTGATGTGGATGAGAGACTTATTTGCAACTCATACACCAATTTTTTTTTTTTGGCTAAGGTAGTAATGAAGGGAAAGGGGAATGTGAATATATTGAACATTCACATCAAAATTCAAACCAAGAATACAAAAGTACATGCTCTCGTTAATTCTATAAATAAGGGGTTGATATATAAAAATCTTAAACCAAAAGAGTTGGGTTGGGTGAAAAAAAAAATAATCTATCACCAAATATTTCAAACTTAAGTTTTGGCTTTTAATCAAGATTTTGTTGATGAGGCTATTGTAGATGTTGGTTCCTCTTGATGTATGTGGCACCATGTTTGGCAACCTACGCATTTATATTAGACATACTATTGGAAAGATACAACAAATAGATGTGAATGAAAGATGTGAAGAGCTTCATCATCCATGCCTATGAAGGCAAATCAAAATATCTCCTTGGTAAGTGCACATCAAGCAAATAAATTGATCAATGTTAGCAGCAAAAGTAAGTCTTTTAAAAGATAGAACTCTTGAATATAAGATTAATTCTAGTTCAATTACCTAACTATAATTAGAAGCAAATGGTTGGGTGGTGGCTTTAGTTTTAAATAAAATTGCAGGTTGCTTTGAAGAGGCAAAGATCAGAAATACCAAGTTGTGTCTACTAAACAAGGTGGGAGAAATGTCAACACATTTAGCAACACTACATATTTGTGGGATTGAAAGCGTCATAATCAGGGAGGTGCAATCAGAAATTGATTAGTTGAGTTAGTGAAATCAACCTACTTCCTAACATGTTCTTATAGTGAATCTCCCTTGTTCTAGACATTCGTAATGACTCATAAAATTGTAGGAAAAATAAATGGCACTCTAGCGTGTAGATGTTTTTATTTAGACTAGTAGTGTGCTATTTTACTCATTTTTTTAATTTTATTTTCAACAAAAATAAATGAAACAAATTTAGATATAAGCTAACCAAACTAGCATGGGAGTTGAGATTGAACAAGAAATGTGAAATGAAATAGAAAAAAGTTAGATAGAGTATCTATTTTGGACTTTGAAGCTAATGAAATAGGTGAAGGCTAGAAAGTGCTAGAAAATCAACTAAGAATGGCTTTATACACGCATGAAGGTCTTAGTGATTGCATATTGTGATATTGACCCTTTAGGCATGCTAAATTTTAGAGGGTGTGGTAGTGACACTTGTCTCATTGTAGTGACCTTTTCCTTGCTCTAGCACATGTGCTTTAGTGACCTCTTTCTCACTCTAGTGAACTTTGCCTTGCTCTAATGTTTAATGATGTGTTGGTGACTCTCCTTAGACAAAAGGGTCCCTTGATTATTGTGACCTAAAACTCTATACCTACTTGCCTAATTTTGTGTTGCTCCAAGATGCTTGGACAAGTGATTGAAGTGGTTGCAATAGTGTAGCAAAGTTTATAAAAGTTTGTTGGGGAAAAATGGTTTTTAGCATTAGGGGCTTTCCTTGGTCAAGCTCTTATTTTGGCATCATTTAACCTTAAGTATAGATTAAATGGTGTTAGGGGCGTGTTCTTGGAGTGCAAGAGTGCAAGACTAATGCGTGCAATAGTGAAAGGTAGGTCTTAGAAGCTTGCTAAATTAGGAAAATGTTTGCAGAGCTTATGCATGGAGGATGAGGGTGATGAAAATGTGTACTAAGGGGTGCCAAGGGTCTTTAACCTCGAGGCTTCAATTGAATCCTTGCAAATTGAAGGTCAACAAATGGAGGAAGGTGAAAACTTAGTATGGAAAGAATAGAGATAGCAAAAATGCAAGAGAGCTCAAGAACAAAAGCATTAGGACCATTTCCAAAAATGGAAAGCTTGTATTTATAAATAAATTGTGGCAAATAAACTAGCAAGAAAACTTAGTAAGGCAAGGGTTAGGGATTTAATGATTGTTAGTGAGGGGAAATAATTCAAAATTGGTGGGGGACATTAACATTGGTGTGCTAGTGTCTTAAAGGACACAATAATATAAATAATAGGAGGGGTCGTAGTTGTGTGATTTGGAATATCTTTGAATGGTTTTATGATGAAAAATAGTTGAAACAAGTCATAATTTCATTTAGGGGTGACAGACTAAAATGGATGCAAGAGAAAGGGGAAATGTGAAGTATGCACTTTTCAACTCATAAGAACGTAGAAAAAGGTGCTATGAGTGACCTAAACACTCTAGACATTGATGTCATGATGAGACTAATCATCTATGATGGATTCAATTGTAGTCGAAATCAACAAACAATTTTGGACACTATTGAATTCATATTCATGCAATTATATTCATTAGAGACAATTTTGCTCACATTTGAAACTATCCCAAATAGAACAAAAAAAAGCCTTGTGGGGTTTGAAGAATTTGAAGCATTCCAAATTCGCATGAGTTCTAGTTACTAAGGACTCTTGGGTCCCTTTCTAACATCTTGTAACTCATGTTCATAAATAGTTCCAAGACATAAGGAAGCTAAGGTAGCAGAGCAACTTCCTACACCAATCTTGAGAGGAGTATAATGCAAAACACTTTACAGATGTTTAACAATTACAAAAACTTAAACATAAATATCATGCATACCACAACATAGTGATTTACATGGGGAAAACCCTTTCGGGAGAAAAACCCCACACTCCAAAAGCTATGCAATATATTATTCAAAAATCACAAAGATTACAATATACTTGCAAAGCAAGCTTCTCACAAGAGTATCACCAACCCAAGATCTAGAAGCAACATGACTGCTATCAGAACCTCATAATAATCACAATACACAGTGGTAATACAATGCCCTCATAAAATAGGGTTTCCTTTTAGGGCAAGACAAGGTAATAAAATACCGGTCGTTAGATCTAAGACCTAATGATGAGCAGTCCAAATTTATAATAATAAAATATAAATAAAATTTTCCTTTCGGGGGTGTTGCCCCCGAGCCCCTAGACCCCTTGCAGGGGAGGGGGGGGGACCCCCTGCACCCTCTGTCACCGACATATCAACAATACCTTATGTAATTGCAAGGTTGAGACACATTTTCCCAACACAAGAGAGACCACTATAAACAAGTTCTCCTTAGTATTTTTTTAGCAAATTAGTTGAATTGAGATTACATTATTTCAACATATAAGGAATTGAAGTGTAATTGAGGAAGTGTGAAAGTAATTGTACGACTTGTGTGGTGTTTGGATATTGTTGTTTGCAACGTTGCATTAACTCATGAGATAGTGGTTTGTGGTGGAAATCCACCATTCTTTTGGAGTTTTCTCCTATTTTTGGTTTCTCTAGGCCATTTGTTATTGCCTTCTTTATTTCTACATGCATTCAATCCTCTCTAGTTATACATATTTCCTTCACTTTTTTGGTATTTAACAACATTAGACAAGAGTACATACGTCCCATTTTATTTCATTTGGCATAAGGAACAACAAATTTATCAACCATTGTACATTAAAGTAGAATAAGATTTGTGTTAATGAGTTGAATTGTGTACATTCCAAAATAATTGTAAACCACTCTTCTTAAATTATTTTTTAATTTTCTTTGAATATCCAAAACACATGGAAGATCTACATATGTATTATTAACTCTTTGTTCAACATGTTGAAATATTAATTTAATCCATTCAAACATGAATATCTACTAGAAAGTTTATAATTTAAATGTTGGATTTGTAGATCTTTCTAGTTTTTATTTGTGATTTTATCATATTATCTTGGCAAGAAGAATTCTCAAAGCAAGAGGAATTCAAAGAGACCTTAAAAAGAGAGGTTAAAGAATTTTTTTTTTCCAGTAAAAATAAGATAATTATTTACCACTTTTACATGTGGACAAGGTGTCAATTTGGCCTTGACTATTTAACTATTGATTTGTTTGATATTTCAATAGAGCAATTGATTAGCACCATGCACCAAATAAGTTTGGTTGCAATCAAACATAAATTTAAGAGTTCTTATTGTCATCAAAGTTTAATGACAATGGTTTAAAACTCTCCAAGTGATAGGAAAAGGGGCTTGCAATAGAGAAAACTTCAAGACATGAAATTATATACCAAAAGATAGTAATAATTCTAGATGAGATGCTTAATACAAGATGTAATATTTATGCATCATGATTATAGCTATCTACTTTTTTTTTTTTTGAAGAGTATTGATACAAGATGCATCTACAACAAAATAGGCCAATGTGTGATGCAATAGATCTTGATGAAATATTCATGGGAGCCTAGTCAAAATTTAGATCACAACCTTTTGGAAAAAACAAAGGGTTTTATCTTCCATTAAGTAGTTTCCACCCTAAAATATCATACACACAACTAGATAGATATTTAATAAAGCAAATACATAACTCATAGATATCAAAGTGTAAGTTTCTCACAAGGTCGCAACTTTCTTTGAAGATTTAACATGATATAAGGTAACTTGAAGCATTGCAATAGAGCTTCTCCCCAATCTTAGAATGAGTGTCCTCTTACAAGGACCTTTTAGAAAATGTATGTAATGTTTTGAAGAAGAAAATGAATATTTGAAGTGATTTGAGTTCTTACAAACTTATCAAATAGGCCCTATGTGTTTTTATGTTTGTAGATAATAATGATGTTTCCTCTTCTATACTATCACAAAGTAATTGGTTTGCCTACATGTATTGATACTATGTCAATAATTATGATGGAGGGATTGAGCTGACCCTTTTTAGTGTAAGAAACACTATTTTTTAGTGCATGATATAAATACAAAAATCAACATGCCATAAAAGGCCAAATTATGTTTTTCTTTGGCTACAAAAATGACATTCATTGGTTGTAGAACATTCTTTTCATTGCTAGAAAATTGCTCTTATCTTTGACTACTAAATATGCTATGCAATGGCTATAATATATGGGTTTCTTTGGTTGTGCAAATACTATTCAATGCTTGAAAGTGGTACTTGTGAATTATTTTTTTCTTTGGTTGATATTATAAGTGTAGACACCAAAAATCCATCTTTATATTTTAACCTAACATCACTAATCTCACATCACTTCTACATTAATAAATTGAATGAATTGAATAAATTATTTAATTAATTAGGTTACCTCTCTCCCACTAGGTAATTAAGTAAATTTATTTAATTTTCTCTAACATTTAAAATAAAAGAGGGGTAAAAGTTTATTAAAACAAGAATCAAACAATACAACCAAATGGCCAACACTAAAATATAAGGGGCTAACAAAGCCCACCTAGCAAAAAAGAACCAAAGAGTACCAAGGACTAGCCAAAAAGGCACCAACTAACCCACTCAATGACCATCAATATACTCTTGAATCAAAATCTTCAAATTTTGGGCATAGTCCTTGGGAAGATGCTCCCAATCATCAACCTTCCAATTGCCCTTATAATTAGAAGCCCATTTTGGTAGGCAATCTGCAACATTGTTCCACTCCCTCGAGATATGAACAAATTGCACCAAGTCAAGGGAAGTGCTTAATTGATGAATTTGTTGAACAATCAAAGACAACTGCCAACTCGTCCCATCAAAATTTCTCTTGTTCAACTAATTTACCAACAATTGAGAATCAAATTCACAAATAACCTTGCACCACTCGCAAGCACAAACCTTTTCCAAAGCACTCAGAATAGCCATAGCCTCCATAAGATTATTGGTCTGATGACCTTGATAAATGGAGAAGAAGACAACCCCAGTACTATCTCTCCCCACTCCCCCAACCCCAGCAGGTCCAGGGTTTCCCCTGGAAGACCCATCAGTGTTAACCTTTAGGATCAACATGATGTTGCAAGATGGTGTGTCCCTTGGTCTTCCTTGTCCAACACAACGCTTGGGTTTGTGACATGGTCTAACTGCCTCTTGTGGATCTTAACTGACACTGTATTGGGCATTGATAGGTCGACCTTTTGGTGCAATGAAAAGGAAAACAATTGGTATCAGAGCTGGTCACAGGTTCAAACCCATCGCTTGTGTTGGGGGCATTGTTGCAAGATGGTGTGTCCCTTGGTCTTCCTTTTCCTGCACAATGCTTGGGTTTGTGACATGGTCTAATAGCCTCTTGTGGATCTTAACTAACACTTGTATCGGGAATTGATAGGTCAACCTTTTGGTGCAACGACAAGGCCAACATAGGAGGCACAAACCATCTTCCCTCTCTTCAAATTTTCCTAATGGGAAGTCATCTCCCCCTTAAAACAACCCCCCTTGAGTCAATTCTAGCTAGACCCAAATTCGACATGAACATCTCCTTCCCACCATCTAAGGGGTTCCCACCTCACACTTAGCAAAGATAGTCTCCTACAACATACCAAGAATCATGTGCCACACCTAGAGAATAACCAAACTCTTGTCCTAAAAAATCCTATGGTTCCTTTCCAGCCAAATCTGCCAAAGAATGCAAGAAGGACCAATGGCCCAAGCCACCTAGAGATGAAAGGTCTTCACGGGAAGCTTCCCCATAGTCCTCCAAAAGTCCATCAAAGATAAAGCATGAACACATGGCTACCTCCAAGCCTCCAACCAATGGTGCTAGATGTCTCTAAAAAGGCACATTAGAAAACAAATGTGAAGAAGATTCCTCACCGTTGCCACATAGAACACAAATAGAAGGCTCTCGAAAGCCTCTCTTCAAGAGATTATCCCATGTGAGGCACCTATTATGGCCAACTAACCACAGGAAGAAAATGCATTTAGGCCTCACAAATTTGTTCCAACATACTTCCACCACGAGACTTCATCTCAACCATATTTCCCCATAACTAACTCTTGATGGCCAACTACAACCAAGAACACCCCTTTAGGACTAGGGCCCCAAGCCATAACATCATTCCTCAACAAAGAGCTGTAGGTTCTTCCTGCTAAGATATTTGAAAACTCTTTGCAATCTCCCTCAGATCCCCTTAAGGGCCATAATTGACACTCTTTCCACTTGGCCACATCAACTTGACCCATTCTCTTAAATTTTTTGAAGTCACACACCTTAGACCACCCAACCTCCTGGAAGCGAAGATAAAGATGCTAAAGATGAGGATGAATAATCATAATTGGGGGGTGTCCATCCCAAGAATTGAACCAGAAGAGGGAATTAGAGCCTCTGTTGCAGATCTAGAATAATCCTTGTTTGACTAGATTGGCCCCTCACTTTAGAGTATCCCAGATCATAGGCCCCTTACTTGTCAAGGGGGAGCAAGGCACATCTTCTCTTGACACTCCCCTAAAATATTTAGAAGAGAGAATATGAGCCTAGGCTTGGTCCTAATTAGTGCACCATCTCCAATAAAGCTTGGAAACCAAAGCTTGACTAGTAATGCCATCTTGATGCAATCCCAAGCCACCCATTTGCATTGTGCTACAAATCAATTCCCACTTAACAAGGCCCCACTTTTGAGAATCCAAGTTACCAACACATAAGAACTATCTAGAGAGAGCATCCATTTCCTTAATGAAACTAATCGGGAAAACCTACACCATACACCTATAAATAGGAAGCGCCTAAATGACAACCTTCAATAACATTATCCTCCAAGCAAAGGATAACCACCTGCAAGTCCAATGGTTGAAATAGCCACAAAAATTGTCGAACACACTCTGCCAAGTGCCTCTCTACAGTGGACCAACAAAAAGAACACCCAAGTACTTAAAAGGAAGAGCTCCAATCTGAAATCAAAGAATGTGTGCAATACAAGACTAAATAAGAGTTGTATTGAAGAAGAAAATAGATTACTTCTCTTTCATTAACAAGATAATTATCCAAAGCTCATTTGAAGTTACTTGCTTCTCTAATCTTGGACACTCCCAAGAGTGTAGTATCGTCCACAAATTGAAGATGAGATTGAGGAGGCAATCCATCACCCCAATTCCACCCTTGAATAAGCCCCTTGTGAACAATGGGATTTCAAGGGTCTATCAAAGCCTTTAGCCATAATGATAAATAAATATGGAGATAAAGGGTCACCTTATCGAAGGCCCTATGAGGCACCAAACAAAGTGGTGGGAACTTCATTAATCAACATTGAATAAGATGTCAACATGACCTCATCACCCATCTGATCCAACCCTCTTCAAACCCAGAAGCAGTGAAAAATTTCTAAAGGACCATTTCACTTGGTCATAAGCTTTGGCCATGTCTAACTTGATGAACATGGCATTTTCCTTGGATACTTCCATGGAATGAATTGCCTCAACAAAAATAACCACTCCATCTTGAATGTGTCTACCTATCACAAAACCTCCCTACTCTTCTGAGATAACTTTGATTAGCCAAGGTTTTAGTCTCGCTGCAATTAGCTTAGAGATAATCTTATAGACCACATTACATAGAGAAATTGGTCTAAAATAGTCCAAAGAGTTAGCCCCTTCCCTCTTGGGAATTAAAGCTAGAAAGGTAGAATTCAAAGCTTTCAACATCTATTTACTATTCTATGACTCTTGCATGACCTCCAACAAATCAAATTTAATAATATCCCAGAACTCTTGAAAAAATTATATTGGGAATCCATTAGGACTAGGGGCCTTACCCTTCTTCATCATGGACACAATTTCCTCAAGCTCCTCTAAATAAATTGGCCTATTGAGCCCCTCATTTTCTTCAATAGGGTCAATAGTAGCGATACACTCCAAAACACTATTCTCATCCATCGACTTGTTGGAAGAATCCTCTAATAATAAAGAAGAATAGTATTGAACAACCTCTTGTGAGATATCTTGAAGAGATGATAACTATACTCCTCAGGAAGAAACAATTGACAATATCGAGTTCCCATGACCTTGAGATTTGACAATATTATAAAAGAAAAAAATCAATCTTAGATTTTTATTTCCAAAAAATCTCTTTGTAATTAGCTTAGAGATAATCTTATAGACTACATTACACAAAGAAATTGACCTAAAATGGTCTAAAGAGTTAGCACCTTCCCTCTTGGGAATCAAAGCTAGAAAGGTAGAATTCAAAGCTTTCAGTATTTGTTTACTATTTTGTGACTGCTGCATTACCTCCAACAAATCAAATTTAATAATATCCCAGAATTCTTGAAAAAATTCTATTGGAAATCCATAAGGACTAGGGAACTTACCCTTGTTCATCATGAACACAATTTCCTTAAGCTCCTCTACAGAAACTGGCCTATTGAGCCCCCTCATTTTCCTCAATAGGGACAATAGCAGGGATACACTCCAAAACACTATTCTCATCCATCGACTCGTCAGACGAATCCTCTAAGAATAAAGAAGAATAGTACTAAACAACCTATTACGAGATATCTTGAAAAGATGATAACTGTAATCCCCAAGAAGAAACAATTGACGTTATCGAGTTCCCATGACCTTGAGCTTTGAAATAATTATAAAATAAAGTTGTATTCTAGTCTCCCTCTTAAAGCCAATCAATCCTAGATTTTTGTTTCCAAAAAATATCCTCCCGTAGCTCTCACTCCGACAACTCCTTCATAGCTTCCACTTCCTTTCTAAGGGAGTATTGAGTAAGACCATAGTATCTGTTATGTTTAGGTGGATTCTCTACAAGTGTGAGCAACTGACTTCTCCTTAAAATATTTCTAAAGCACTTCCTATTCCACTTTTTTAGCTAAAATTTTGTAAAATGAAGCCTCTTGACAAAGGTATAGATAGCCGTACCATACATAGGCTAACCTTTACCCCATAACTCTTTCATACGGTCATGCAAATATGACTCTCGCAACCACATACGTTAGAATTTGAACAAGAGATTCTTAGCAGCATCCCTCCCATAAGCAGAGAATTTTATAGGCCAATGATCCGAGCCCCTCTAGTCAAGAATCTTCGAATTGGTGATCCAGTTGTTGCCAATCCAAAAGCTAGAATCTAAGAATCTATTCAATCTCTCTGAGATAGAGTCTTCCCCACATATCCTATTACTCTAGGTAAACAAGACATTGCTTGGCTTTATATCAATCAAATTCAATGCAACAATATTATCTATAAAAACCAGGGAAGAAGGCTCAAGTCTAGTCACCCCTCCCCCCTTCTCTTCCAAGTTGAGGATAGAATTAAAATCACATGCCACAATCTAAGGAAAAAATGGAGCATTAAGGGATAAAACATATCTAATGTGAGCCTAAAGGTGAGACTTACTAGCCAAATCAGTCATAGCATAAACATTGGAAAAAAGAAAAACTTCACCAGAATCAAAACTTGAGGTAATCATAGACAAGGAATGTCTACTAGAAACCCACCAAAGGAGGGAAATATTTTTTAGATCATAGAGAAAAATAATACCTCTTGCACTACCCTGAGCACCAACACATTGACATTGACCACACCACCAAAGTTTGAAAGCCACTTTGAACATGCCTTCCACAAATAACTTGGATTCTTGAATAAACATAAGATCAGGAGAATGAATCTTGATCAATTCTCAAACAACCTTTTGTTTAGGGATGTTGTTCAAACCCCTTGCATTCCAAGAAAGTACAATCATTTCTTGGAATTAGAGAAGTGAGAGTCAATGGTTTTAACTGAACTTGACTCCATCAAGTTCTCTCCCATTAATTTAATCTTATCTTGATATTTTTTCCTCTCCAACTTGGAGATATTTTCCACACCCCCTTTTTAAAATTCTTTTACTGAAGTCCCAACATAGGTACAACCTTGTTGCCTTTTCCAGGTCCCTGATTCCTCACCCCTGGTTGTGGTTCTAGCAAGACCAAAGTAGATCCTTGACCCACCTCATTATTAATAGGAGGGGCCAACACAACAGGAGATGCCTAAACTTTACCAGTAACCATCTGTGACTGGGTTCTCCTTCATTGGAGTTAAGTGAGGAGGCACCTTGGCTGAAACTCCACTGAAAGACAAACCTGAAGAGTTAAGATTGGGCACTTCCTCTGAAGGTGACCATACTCGTGGAAAATATGATACCAAAAAGGGAGAGCCTCATAATCTAGTTGTTGGATCCATGAAGTGGACCCAACTTGAATTTCCATCAAATCTGGTAATGGATTATTTAAGTCAATCTCAACACAAATATGAGAAAGGGATATTACCTTCTTATTCAGAGTCTTTTGCGATGGCTCAATTGGTTTTCCCAATAAAAGATAAATAATATGAAAAATATCATTTCATTAGAACTCAAGTGGGAGCCAAGGAAGCCTAACCCAAACCGAGACTCTTGATGAAAGCTCCTCAGTCAGATTAAACCCGATATGCCATGGTTTAATAAGCAGTCCCAATTGATTATAAAAGTATGTGCCTCCAAAATATTTTTTTCTATTTGCTAGGCAAGAAAACACCACCACAAAATAACTGTTGGTTGCTTGCATCACATCCATATCCCCCTCCAAGTTCCAATTCTGATGACCATGATTCCAAAAATAGGAGAGAGACCTAAATTCCCATGAGCTTGCAGATCAAGGCGTGATTGCTTAAGTAATTCACATCTTCTTCAACGACTCTGTTGGATAACCAAGACTGGGCAACAAACTCCTTAATAAGCGACCATTCACTTTTAGATCCCATGATCCACCCATCTACGATGATCCATCCCATTCAAAACATTGCTTATAAAATTTACAACTTTATCATGGCTAGATGAGGGAGGATCAACCTCGTCACCATCATCAAGAAAAATAATTTATCAAACCTACTTGAATCTTCCCCCAACACCATACCCCAAAGGCACCTAGCCAAAAGGAAAGAAAAAAATAAAAGGGGAAAAAATCCCACTCCAACACCTCCATAAACCAACGCAAACCCCCAACCAAACAAACCCACAAAGGTAACAACAACCCACCCCTACAACAAAAACCACACCTCCACCCAAAGCGTGCAATATCCATAGGAACCCAACTTACTAGCTCAAGGAAGAACCATGACCCACTCCCCCCACACTAGCAAACCCCCTTCCAGACCCCACACACCAGTAAAAACACCAATGCACTTGCACAAAGCAAAGGAAGGGCCATTATAGGCTACGCTAAGTGCATGCAAGCCTTATGGCGGCCCATGTAGGCCACAAGAACAACGACGCTCCACCATTTCCATCCTTCCTAACTTTCTCTAACATTAGTTAATTAATAAATTATATATTTAATTAACTAAGCTAATGTAACCCTCATTCACCATATCATTTAAAAAAAATTGCATTTACCTCCCACTTTAAATCTTAAAATCCACATCATCCATTTAAACAATTTAAAATTATCATATGCAAAGTCAAATCAACTTTGCATCCTAGCCATCCATCTAAAATTATTCAATCATAGCTTTCCATGTGGCTACTTCTCTCTTACCAATCAAATCTTATGTGTAAAGTCAAGCCAACATTACATCTTGACCATCCATCTAAGTCAATCCAATCTTATCCCTTCATCTCCTAACCACCAACCTTCATTTCTACCTATTTAAATTCCTTGAGAAAAATTCAAATCATCTCAAGTAATATTAGCCCTCCATTTTGAGGCAAGATCTTAGCCCTTCATATCCAACCACCAAGCTTAATTCCCCACCAATAAAATCTCACATGAAAAAATAAAATCATCTCAGGCATTCTTAGTCCTACATTTTGAGGCAAGATTTCAAGCCTCCATCTCTTCAACCATTACTCTATATATCCATCACAAGTCAACCATAACTCTTAGATTGCTAAAGCTAGGATACTCTTTGAGTGCTAGGGCTATCAAAATCAAAGCAACCAGCCTCTAAATTATGTTCAAGCAATGCAAATTAGACCAATTTACTAATTTGGGTAAGACCTTTGACTTTGGGACCAACTAGACCTATTGGGATTCCCTTGAGGTATCTTGAATATGATTAAGCACAATTGGACATAGTCAAATTGGGTTACAATGTTGGCTCTAGTTGGGGATATTTATTCTTGTAGGTAGAGTGAGAATCTAGCTATCTCCTAGAGAAGATCGCAAAAAGAGATGAGGGGATCGAGACAAAACAAGGACACAATATATATACATATATATATATATATGTATATATATATACATGTATATACATATATACATGTATATACATATATATATCTATATATACATGTATATATATATATGTATATACATGTATATATATGTATATATACATGTATATACATATATATACATATATATACATGTATATATGTATATACATGTATATATGTATATATATACATGTATATATGTATATACATATATATATGTATATATATACATGTATATACATGTATATATATATACATATATATACATATATGTATATATATATATAGGGGAAGACCAATACTTTTAAGAAGTATTTCTACTCTATAGTATTAGGAACCAACAAACTCACAAGATTTTTGGCTCACTAACTCATTTGACTGCAAAATATGATGAAAATTTTCGACGAAAGATGTATAATTAGATGTATCGTTGGGTACCTGTGTATTTAATGTGAAATTTTCAATTTTTTTTTAAATTTATGCCCAACGTTCGTCAAAATTGCAACGCTCTGTGATTTTTGTCGCTATTTCGACATACACTTAAAGTCAACCATCCTCTTCCATCAATTTGTGGGCCGACATATGGTTAGCCTCAATTTGTGGGCCGACGGGTATATGGTTAGAGTTCATCAGGGTTCCAATGAATGTTTTTTAATAAATAAAAGTGAGTTTGACAATTTATCTATACTTGCAATAGTGTTTTGCTATACTTGTGACAGTTTGTGGAGGTTATAGGCCAATTTTTTTGGGTGCAAAATATTAGAATTATTAGATTTTGTTACCTATCTATGATTAAAAATTATTGGAGTGTGAGTTTTGTTGTCCCTAATTTTTGACATGCAAAAATCAAAGATATCCCATCAAAATTTTAACATTTTTAGGCCTTAAGACATGTTTTATGAGGTGCAAATGTTAGAAAATTTCAGTTTTGGGTCTATAGTCCTTTTGGCTAACATTTTTCACTCACTCTCGTCTGTTTTCATGAAATTCTAAGTCATTTTTAGTGTGTTTTTGGTCAATTTCGGGTTTTTGGGGCATCACTGCAAGTAGGGGTTTTGGTTTCTTATTACAAGTAAGTGATAGGAACTTTTTGCTCTTATTACAAGTTACTTTTTGTTTTAATTTCAAGTTATAGGAACTTTTTGTGTAACTTACAGGTATAGGAACTTTTTGCTCTTATTACAAGTTACTTTTTGTTTTAATTTTAAGTTATAGGAACTTTTTGTGTAACTTACAGGTATAGGAACTTTTTGCTCTTATTAAAAGTTACTTTTTGTTTTAATTTCAAATTGTAGGAACTTTTTAGGTAACTTACAGGTTGTAAGAACTTTTAGCTCACTTTACAAGTTACTTTTTAAAAAGTTACTTGCAACATGTTATAAAAAGTCCGATTTCACTTAAGTTAACTTGTTATGAGCTCTAAAAGTTCCTATTTATTTTTATTTTTAAAAGTTTACTTGCAATGAGCTCTAAAAGTTCCTATTTATTTTTATTTTTAAAAGTTTACTTGTTATGAGCTCCAAAAGTTCCTATTTAAGTCTTTTATCATAATGTTCACTTGCACAGTGTATCTAAAAACCCGATTTGCAAGTAAAGGGCATTTTAAAAGTTATTTGTTATTTTGTTCACTTGTAATGAGACTTAAAAAACTCGAAATGCTTGAAATGAAGTTTTACAAGTTATTTTAAACTTGTAATGAGCATCAAAAAACCCGAAATTAGTTTTGCAAATGTTTTGTGGATTTTTAACTTGCTCTTGCTCATACTCATATGTACCCCGATTGGAGAGATTTTTGGCATGAAGAACACTTGGCAAAGTTTGCAACTTTATTGAATCCCCCATTTTTGCTCTACCATTGCCACGTTTTTGCAGATTTGAGTTTGCTCAAGGCGCCTAGGGTTTTTCTTCTTCATTTTGGCTTGTAAACTCTTGTTGCAGGTATGTTCTTTGTTTCTTTTTATTTTTTTGTTTTTGTTGCTTTAAATCTTTGGTTCCTAGTTCGCCATTTTTGGAAGATGAGATTGTATATTTTAAAAGAAACGTCTCTTGGCTGAAAAACGTTTTTCTTCTTTCATTTTTCAGCATTCATTTCATTTAAAAAATGTTTTTCATTCCACTTTCATTCACCCTTCATTTTTCCTTTCATTACATTCATTTCATTTGTGATAAATTCCCCATTCATTTCATCTCATTTACATACCCATTTCTCCATGATCTCATTGCCATTTTTTGCAGAAAAAAGAAAGAAAAATGATGCCCTTGGTTGCAAATCGGGATTTTATAAACCAACTGCAAGTAGGAAGTTTTGGTCAAAAGTGCAAGTAGAAGTTTCAAAAATAAACTTGCAAGGACCTCTCATTTTTCCTACCTTGCACTTTTTAACTTGCAATATGTTCCAAAAATCCCGATTACACTTTGCACTTGTTATCAGCCTTCCAAAACCCGAAATTGGTTCAAAATGCACTCAAAAACACTTGAAAATGAGTCTTTAGGATCCAATCACAAGTGCAAAACTTGTATTTTCCCATACACATATGAAGTTGCATGTCCATTCTCCACAATTGCAAGTCAATGTTCTTTTTTTCTCCACACATGTAATGTTGTTTCCAAAACTCGAAATTGAGCTTTGGCCTCAATTTTGCAGCCCCTTTGTCTCATTTTCGTTAATCCCATTTGCACACATGACCCACCAAATCAATAATATAAGGCACGGGCCTTATTTTTTAAAGAAATTCCAAGGCTGGAGAATGATACAAAGGAAGAAGAACAACATGATGAAGCCACACAAGGAGTTGAATAAGTGACATGATTGACCATAGAATGCTTTCAAGACAAAGATGGAAGAATATTTTCCAAACAGCAGCATGAAGATCCACTCAAGGATGATGTAGTTTGAGTCATGTCTTGGACACTTAGAATAATTTCAATTATGCATTTGTAATTTTGTTTTGACAAATTACATGTAAAGTCAAAAATTGTAATGGCAAGTGGCCATGCTACTCGCATTATTGAAGATTGTAATTACATGTAACCAAATTACAAGTCAAAATAAATTAGGACTGTAATTTGGAATAAGTCAATTACAGTTAGTTAGTGGTTGAGAGAATTTCTCAAGTTAGTTGGGATTCTCCCACCTTTTTCTCAAGGCTTCTCTCCTATAAATACTTGAGGGGGTCTATTGTAATCTTTTATCTTTTGGAAATGCAACAAAATTCTGCCAATTTGTGTATGCATTCTAAGACTTTGAGTTTAGATGTAAATCAGATTGCAATCAATAAAGAAAACAAATTGCTTCCAAACTTTGTATTGGTACAAATTGTGATGTGACGACATTATTTGGAATTGATTGTGAGTTTTATGGTGTTATACAAGAGAGATTTAAACTCAATCTTGCAGACTTTGAGCTGCAAATCGTGTTTAAAGTTTTAGATTGGTTTTCAGATTTGATACTACAGACTTTGAGCTATTTGTCATGTTTGAAGCTATTGTAGAATGCTCAAGCAAAGGGGGTAACTTTTAGACTTTGTGTTGCTTTTATTTTCTATGTTTGTGCATTAAAAGTACATCATGTAGTTAGATTTTGAGCTGCTACACACTGTACTTGGTTACCAGAAAATCATCTAAAAAGGTTGATAGGAGAGTAAGTTGTCAAAGACTTTGTGCTTTCAATTTGTTTTCCCGTCCCAGAGGAGCAACATAGGACTTTGTGCCTTTATGGAAACTTTGCTTCTTTATTTTTTTACTTCATAAATCATTTATGCTTTTAGCTGTGATTCTTTTCTGAAACAAGTGAAAAAGAATAAGTGTCTTTTCTAGATAAAGAGAACAAGACAGAGTTTCACCCAGATTTAGAATAGATTTATAGTTAGAGTTTATTTCTGAATTGTTAAAATAGAAAGCAAAGGGGGAGCCTTCCCTTTGAAAATATGAGAGTTTATCTCACATACTATGGCTGAAACCACCATTTTGCTAAACCTCACAAGTTTGCAAAATATTCAACCAACAAGTTTGATATTTTTTGAAGATCTAAATATTCAAGCTTGGTAAAGAAAAATCATGTTAGATAATATTAGTGCAGAACAAAATGAAGAGTCTACTTGCTAGATTGAAAAGAAGGGGTGATGGGAAATGTTATTGTCCTTGCAATAATTACAAGGGCTTAAAGACAAGAATAATTTTAATCACAACAACCGAAAAACATTGTAGGCAACATGGTCACATTGAAAGGGGGCATGATTATCGTCCATTGTAAGTTGTTCATTATATGTCTTTATATTGATTGAATTTGTAAATGTTTATATTGTTTTAATATATAAAAAATCACTTGATCATGATCATGGTTTATTTATGTTGATCATTATTATAAAGGTGGGGCACCCTAGGGCACATGATATAGATTATCACGGCCCAAAGAATGTGTTTTTGAATGCAAAGGAACATGGAGCTGTGAATATCGAAGATGAAGTTAACAATCCTATGGAAGAAGATGATCATGCACTAGAAAACACAGTTGAAGATGATGGTACAAATACATTGATCCATGACACATTTAGTGGCACAGTTGATCATGATGATCGAGATGACTTTGATGATGTTCATGATTTACCTGTACTTGAGAAGGCATACGGGCCCCTTTATGAAGGCTCCCAAACAACTCTTCTCTTTGATGTATTGTTGCTGGTGAACTTGAAGGTTATGAATGGTTTATCCAACATAGCAATCTCATGGATGTTAAGGTATGCCATATATGTCATATTTTTTTATCTATTTTTGTTGTTAGTTCATCACTAGTAAATAAATGATGAAATATGTACCATTAATGTTCTTTATATTAACAAAAAAAAAATTGTTGTAGATTGATAGGTGAATTTTTGTTACCATCATCAAATATTTTACCTCACTCATACCGAGATTTATTTGCCATTATGAAAGATATTGGAATGGAGTATTAAGCAATAGATGCTTGTCCCAATGATCATATTATATATAATAAAAAATATGAATTTGCAACATAATGCCCAGAATGTCATATCAGTAGATATCGAACAGATCAACTAACAAAAAAGGTGCCTCGCAAGGTTCTTCGTTATATTCCCATTATTCCACGTATGCAACGATTATTTAGGTGTGAAAGCTTAGCGCAATTTATGGATTACCATGCATGAAATAGAAGTGGAGATGACATTCTTCAAATGCCTACAAATGATTCTGCATTTAGGGACATGGAGGAAAAATGGCCACACTTTAAAGAAAAACCTTGTAATCTCAGGCTTTCATTGACAGCGGACGGTGTCAATCCATTTGGAGAGCTGAGATCTATTTACTCGGTGTGGCCTATTTTTGTTATCAACAATAACATTCCTCCATGGATGTCAATAAAGAGGGAGCACATAATGTTGGCAATGATTGTTCCAGGGATTTGTTTACATCAATTTTCTTTAACGTAGTATCATCTAATTTGTCTTATTTGTTACATAATGACTTATATTTTTTTCATTTAATAGTCATGTACATTAATTTATATATATTGCAGTAAAATGGTTATAATAATTATGTAATGTTTATGCTCATTCAACTAGGTAAGTATCAAGTTAAAGATATGAATGTATATATCGAGCCTCTTATCGATGAGTTACTAAAGTTATGGAATGGTGTCACTATGTATGACGTCTCTAGACCAATAGGACAAAGACAATTTCAATTCCATCCAATGCTTGTATGGACAATTCATGATGCCCTAGGGCTAACACATTTTTGTGGTATGTTATAACATTCGACTGCACTTTAACGATATTTAATTTTATGAAGTAAATATCATGCATGTTTTTTAAATAATCTATTCATTATATATAATTATAAAAATTGACATATTTAATCCAATTATATATGATCTTCCAGGTCTTCAAACAAAGGGAAAATTTGCATGTCTAATTTGTGGTCCAAAGATGAAATCTATTTGTTCAACAAGTTTAGAAAAGTAGGTGTTTGATGAGTATAGGCACTTCCTCCACATAAATCATAAGTATCGAACTACTGAAAAACATCTTTTCAATGGGAAAGAAGAGACTACATCAAAACCACGAAGAATGACACCTCGCCTATGAAAGTTGGAATATAATAGAATTAATCGTCAAGGTTATACATCAGATCAAATTGTTTATCTATCATAAATGATATGTTTGGAATTTATATTTTTATATTGTGTTTTGTTTACTCATGTTGTAATTGACAATGATTGTCATTGTTAATTTGTTTAACTTATATGCTTCATTAAGTTCATCAAGGCATTAATGGCCAGCTTCCACATGGATTGAAAAGTTATCCTAGATAATTTAGTAGGTTGGCCTACTATGAGCAGCTACAAATTGTGCATTTGTTTGATACAATGCATATCAGAAAGAATATAACAGAAACATTACGAAAAATATTGGATGGAGGGCATGACAAAGAAAAAATTGTCAAAATTTGTAGTGACATTCAGGAAGCCAATGATGCAATGAAAAATGTCATTCAATTAAATAGCGATGGAGACCAAATTAATATAAGCGCCCTTCCTTGGTTATTAACGAAGCAACAAAGAATCACTATAAAATAAGTCATACGAAAAATTTGATTTCCCATAGGATTTGCTGCAAACATAAACAATATCATAACAAAGAAAGGTGAATTTGGGTCAGGGATGAAAACACATAATTGACATACCTTCATTAAGCTAATTATTCTAGTATATTATATATATTTGTATACTGCATGTACTTTTCAGTGTATTATGTTTACTAGTTTTGGAAAAATAATGAAAAGATCATTTTATAATTGTTGCAGTACATTCTACTACTATCTCTCCCAGACAACTTCGACAACAATGTCAAGAAAGTTATATATGATCTTGGAAAATACATGAGGTAAGTAGCGATATTTGTTCAATTCGTTGTATAGATCTTATATTTTCCATTTGTTTTACTTGTTATGTAATATATTGTATATTTATAAATCTATTAATATATTTAGCCTTGAATCACTTGTAGATGGTTGTCATCTAAAGAAATCCATAAAGAAGATATAAATTATTGGAAGAGAAAAATTCCTCGTCTAATGTGTGAAATGCAAAAGTGTCTAACTTTGACATTTTTCAATGCACAAGAACACTACCTCATACACCAAGTTGAGGAGATTGAATTGTGTGGAGCTGTACACACAAGGTCAATGTGGATGGTTGAGAGGAACTTGAAATTTTTGAAGGCTTTGGTTAGACAAAGAGCACATCCTGAGGGTTCTATAGTGGAGGGATATATGGTATACCAAACCATGGTGTACATTACTAAATATCTTCCTAAGTTCACAACAAAGATCCATGTAGATCACATTTGGGATCCCAACTCCATTAACAAATTCGAAGGGGAGTACCTGATGGGGAAAGGTAGATTGAGGAAAGTGAGGTGATTATAAGATGGTCATGGAGATTAATTAGAATACATTTTACATTGCCTTCAATTGCTTGAAAAGAAACAACAGAAAACTAGTCCAAATGAAAGAATCTTCCACACACAAATAGAAAAGTACTGGTATTGTATTACTCCATAAAATAAGTCTTTCATTGTTGATGCCTTATTTTATCCACTGTCATTGCAACGTCTTAATTTGATTATTCCCTTGTTGGTGTAACTTGAGATATGTTCTCCCAATTAAATGTTACTGGTGTAAGATGTGTCGTTGGGCAGTCCATTTTTTGTTGTTCTGATATCATTGTGTTCCTCCGATGAAATATATCGGTGTACCTCATGCCAAAATATTGAGTGAGTCTATCTTTTACTTTCTTGAATAACCCATCAATAGAACAAAAAGAATATGTCCCCGATACGATCCTTTTATCTTCATTGGAGTAGTATATGAGATCAAAATTGTCACTTGTTAGGCTTCCGATGGCCGACGATAAGTATTTTGTTGGGGAAACTTTCATGAGTTATGCCAATATACATTTCCTATGGTGCTACATTCTCTATTTGTTCCTTTTTAATCAAAATATACAACCCAATTTCTTCCGTCGATCGGTATGAATGCAATGTGCCTATGCCAATATTGTACAATGTGCTTCCTCATTCACGTTGTTGTCTCTCAAAAACGCAGGTAAAAATACCTCAAGAAGTTTCCAAACTCTTGGTACGTTTCAAGGTAACATACAAGGCCAAATGGTTTTAGACCTTCTCTTCAGGTGCTGCTAGACCTAGGTGGGTCTACCTATGTGAATGAAGTAGACTTGAACTATGTGATTCCTCCTACAATAGTCTATTCGCAATGGCAATTTGAAAGTGAACATATGTACTACTAATATAGCATAAATTGTATAAGAAGTATCAAAGAAATATGTTCAGTTAACAAATGTAAAATGTTTAAAATGAAATGAAACTAAGTGATGAAATGTGAAGACTAGTGCTCTGTTGGGTATATGGAGTCAAGCAGAAATTAGAGACAAGTGACTTATGACTGGAAATAATTCAAACTGTTTGGCACTTCTATGTTTATAACTTGTATAAATAGGCAGGGATGCAATTATCAAATTCTTCTTTAATAATCCAAAATAATATTCCTAAGTTGTTGTGAATAATCAAGAGGACTTTAATCTTTACTTGAAAAATCCAATTAATTATGCCACACAGATACAACAAATGTGCACTGATAAATTGAAAATATGCTTGATATATCAATTTAAACAATACAATAATATTAAATATGGAGACAATCTGGCAATATCTTCAATTAACTTAACAGACAATTGATACCGACATAGAGCCACCGAATTAGAGATTTTCCATTAACTTCATCAAAAAATTACATGTGCATCTTGGTCCTTTATGATGTAAACATTGTATCAATCCCTATTCTCCTACTTCTTCTATCTACTCGTATCTTAATAATTTTTTCTTGGTCCTAGTCTCTCTTATTTATAGGAGAGGCAACAAGTTTTAGACCAAAAGACATGAATTTTGATAGAAAAACTTAACTAACATGTAAAATATAACTGAAACAATTAACAATTAACACATGACAATTTTGTTAATCTCTGAGTAAAAGCCCGAGTCACCAAAGACCTGTGCAAAGCTTTTACTTTATGATAATCATCGTTGATAGTGATTAATCTTCATCTGAACCAAGTTATTTCTCCTACCAGTTGCTTATGGTTAAATCATTCGGCCACTTGTATTCCTGTGTAGTAGTGAAGTTTGACAAGTGGATTTTCCATCTACCATCAAGCAAGTTTCTAGCATCTACAACGAACTTTGTATAACCATTATCCAATGCAATAATTCCATCAAGCAGAGCATGGAATTTTTCTAGATTGATATTACCATCACCATGTATATGTGTCAAACATTGTGGAACCATTTGATCAAATTCATTTCTCCATTCATCCACATCCTTGAGTTGACCATCACCTTTAACGATCAGAGGGCTAAAACTGTGTTTTATTGAATCAAATGAATTCCTTCTATTTTCTACCTTCTTCTTCATATCAATCAAATACTTATGCTCATCAATGATTCCTTTTACCATTTATTGAGTAGGTTTTAACCTAGGGGGTGCATCGGGATCTCTTTGTGTGGCTTTACACAGAGTGGTTAAGATATGGTAAGTGGGCTGCCATATTTTCTACAATTCCTCTAAGATAGGGGAATTAGTATTTATCTGTTCTAGAGCTTTTACGAATGACTGAAGCCCTCGTGAACTCCACTTATTTTCTCTTTTAAAAATTCAACTCTATTTTTTAGTATTTCCTCCAAGGTACTCAAGATGCACCATTTGATATCATCCATATTATGATTCTTTAGTTTCTCAACCTCTTCTTTCAATTTTTGAATCTGTGGATCTTCAACTGAAGTAGGTGGATGATATACAACTATTTCATTCCCCTTTACATCTATGGCTTGTTGCAATTGTTGTTTCAATCTGACATTTTCAATGAATAGATTATCTATCTCCCCATTTGATAGTTTGAGTCTTTTCTCATACTCTATCATCTTCTTTTCCATGGTTTCCACTACATCTCTTGTAAACATTGTTAAATGCATTGTCATGGTTGTTGCTTATGTGGGAGTAGTGTCCTTCATAGTTTTGACTAGAATAGACCCTCTCATTTCCTGCACCACATCTAGAAGCCTAGGCTTCCTTGTGATTTTTTGTTTCGTCCATAGGGCAAGGGTCTGGGTGGTTGGATTATATCCTACCCCTAATACTCCTTCCGAATAAAATTCTACAACCAATTTGGGATCATCTTGAGCTCTGATTTGATCCAACATAAACACTTTGGAGAGGTCCATTCCTAGTATAATGAGCATGTTACTTTTCAACTCTAACTCCCTTGCTTCTTTAGGAGTAATATTGACATTGTCAATATTTAACTATGCCATTGTTTGTGCCTGAACTTCTGCATTTTTTGAATCATCAACTCCAATGAGGTTAATTTTCAATCTGTCATCAAATTGTTTCATCTTCATTTTTAGAAGAAAATATTTGAACTCCCTAGTATGGATAAAGTCATCATCCTCCATGAATATCTGGGAAGCAATAATTCTTTTATCATCCTGCATTTCATCAATAGCCTCCTTCGATATTCTCATCTTGGGATCATGAGGCTCAAGGATTTTATGTTTCTCTGCAACCTATTTCATCTCAGCCAAAGTTAAGACTACCTCTTGTTCTTCATCACTTGACTCATAGTCCACTAGTGACCCAATCTTTTGTTTCTTGGCAGGAGGTTCATCTGTTTGAGATGGAGGAGATGGATGAATTGGTGATGAAGGTGGTGTATGTGATGTAGAGGTTGTGGATGTTGGTGGCTGGGGTGTAGGAAGTGGGGCTAATTTCTCTTCTTGAGCCTTTTTAGATAATTCATCAAATTTACCAAGGACTAATTGCATCATTTTCAACAAATTTGGCTCCTCATCTGATATTGTTGATGTGGCCTTCTAGATCACATATTCTCTTTTTCCCTAATTTGAGAGCAAAAATAGCTTTTATAAATCTCTGCAATTCCTCCAACATATCTGATCCAATTGACAATTCTTCAAATACCGTCAAATTAGGTAGAAATGTGCCTTTTTTTTATTTTCCATCAAATCATGCTCCATCCAAAGCATTTGCCACATAAGTTCTAAAAACAATACTCTGCTAGGCACAAATTTTGGTAAAATATGAGGGGCCTGATCACAACCATATACCTTGATGATGGTGTGTTGTGGCATCAAAAACCAATCAACATAGTTATGTGTAAAACCTTGATCCGGTTTGTATTGCAGGGGTCTCATGACATCCATTAGGGATTGTGGTAATCTTGGTGTAGGAAAACCAAGTTGAGAAATCAGTCTGATGATAAAATCATCCCTAAATACAACATAATCACTTTCATTGCATTTACTGTCCCAAATATAACACCAATTTTGTAATGGGAGCATAACTGCATTCTCATGTGTTCTCAATTTCATCCTCTTTGTCCATTTTGTTTCATTTTGAGATAGAATTAAATGACATAATAAAGAGTACTTTCTAAAAGTTATGGGGGCCTTGGCTTCCCTAACCTATAACAGACCTTCATGAATCTATTCCTCAATGAATGAAGCAAAATCAAACTCCACATTCGATTCAGGATGCTGGATAATCGTGGCCATTCTTGTCAACCCTATCGACATATTCTCCTATGCATCAACTCCAAGAATTTGACATAATGCATAGTAGGTATTTTTGAAATAGGTCTGAAAGTTAGACACTGGAAAGGGTTCAAGTCTTGAAGAGTGAATGGGCCGAACTCTATTTTTGTCACCCCTTTTCATGTGTAAGGGGAGTTCATCAGTTCTATAGGTCCTTTTCAACCTTCTATATTCTTGCTCTAGCTTCCCCAAGTCAATTTCAGTGACAACCTACCTGTTTAGGTCAAAACACCTAATTATAGCTTCCCTCGAGATATTTACCAGACATTGACCATCTGGAAGTTTGACCATTTTTTATTGGGCATGGTATCTATTGGCCAAGGCTTTGATTAGCTTGACATCGAAAAAAGCATTAGGAACAACTAATTTGCCTATGTCAAAAGTCCATGGGTTTGACACTGGAACCCTTTCATCTCTGTTCCTATAAAAATACCAATATAAATTCCACCCAGACTGTGGAATTATTGGGTCCCTACACCCCTGAGCTAAATCCTTAAAGAATTTCTTAGAACCCTTATCTATTGAACCAGGTAACAAGGCAAGTAATGGTGACTGCAATGAAATTCTACTAGATTTTTCTTCCTTTTTAGTTCCCGCCTTTGATTTCTTTGGCACCGTTGTTTAAATTTCAGTGAATGATAAGTAGACTTACTTAGAATTTTTCTTGCTCTATAGAATTCTTCCACTTTCGTACTTTTAGCTCCCCTGTACTCAACTTCTGCTAGCACAAGTGCACAAATTCTCAATTTTCCTTGTTAAATTTTGATATCATATTGCATTACTTTCATATCTTAAGTTCTTCATCATTCAAATCTTTCATATGGAGCTAAATTTCATACTTCGATGTTGATTGATGTGACTGGCCTTCATTTAATGCTCCAACGACAGATTACTGCACTATCACATGACATTTTTCATCCCCTTGTGGTATAGCAGTTGCTCCTTATCTCTATTCTTATTTCACCACTCTACTACAGGCTCCATTCCAACCCTCTGTGGTATGGTGGTGCATTATTACCTCTGTTCTTAGCTTACTGCTCTATCACAGGCTTCATTTCAACCCCTTGCAGTATAGCAGTTCCCTCTATTAGTATTAACCATGACCCCGCTCTACTGCAGGCAAGACATCAACCTTCTACGGTATAGTGGTATACAGTGTATTACTTCCTTTACCCACTGGACTACTGTGAGTTGCTTTATTAGAGGCTGCGGTAAGGTGATACAAGGAAATTTTGACCTTGTGGATGGTAAAAACATGGTTTTTAAGGAAAAAAATGATTTCATATGAAAGGACCATCAAAATTTTGAATGAAAATTCTAGTTTCAACACACATAGGCCATTCTTGCAATGTTTTTATCGGTGAAGCTTGCTAGTTGTTGTGCCGATATATTGTATCCTACCAATATAAACATAAAACATGATTGGGGTGACATAGATACTGCTTGGTTGATATGTTATATCTCTTCAATTTGAAATGTGTGAACAATGGGTCTTGGATACATATAGTTTAGAGGTTTCTTATGAAAGATAATAAGATCATTGGTAGTGGGATGTTAGGTTTTTAGGTACATCAATTATAATTAAGGTCGTATACTGTGGTAATTAACTAATTATATGTCGTTCGTGAATTTCAATTTTTTTTATATAGTTTTTCAAGAGTGAGATGCACTACATTTGTACATCGCAAACAATCTTGATTGGATGATGGTATGGATTGAACGAAATCAACAATTTGGTCGCACATTAACATGGGAAGGTGTGGCTTTATTGGTTAAAGAAGCTCATCATAATGGAGATTCCAATGTTACACCAAGGGAAAATGATTTAGCATATGGTTTAAGAGATAAACAGGTATGTATAAATATATTAATCACCCATATTATTTAATTATTTTCAATTATATTGATGTATATATATGTTGAGTTTTTTTTTCTTTACATACATTTGGCCAAGAATAAATATGTTTATCAACTGATGATGCAATAATTTTTACATGTTTGGCATATTACAGGTGAAACACCACAAGGCTATGTGGTGCAATGGTCATAAATTTCAAATAAAAAAGTTGGATGACACGAAGAAAACTTGTGATTCTGGGATAATTGTAGTCTTTTAGGTGACTAATGTTTCATCTAGAAGCGACATACATCCAAAAGTCTCAGAAAATCGATACTATGGGGTTTTGGATGATATACTTGAGTGTGACTTTAAGTCCTTCAAATTAGTTTTGTTCGTTGTCGAATGGTACAGACTATGATTGAATGAAAATGATCTTGAGAGAATTCTTATTGAACATGATAATGGATTCACCATGGTTAATACAAGGTCGATCGAGCGAGCTAGAAATGAGCCCTATGTTCTTCCAAGCCAATGTGAGTGGTATTTTACTCAGAGGTTCCAGGTAAACCGGGTTGGTCATTTGTTGTTAGACATGATCCAAGAGGAAGGCTGGTAAAGTATAATGTGGTGGAAGAAGAAGATACCGAAGAACTAGAAGATGATGTAGATGATGATCAGGATCAACAGTTAGTTGATGATGTGCTTGATGAAGATGTCAAAGAAGAGGAACTAGATCATGATGATGTTCCCAACGAAGATGTTGAAGAAGAGGAACTAGATCATGATGATGTAGGAGTTAATGTTCATGAAGATGATATCCGTGTGGATGATGACATTATCAAAACTGATATCAATGCGATGATGATGATATGACCAATCCTTACAATGTTGAATCTTGATTGGATGATACGACAAAGAGTTGGATGAAGAAGAAGATCAATGACATTGAAATGTATGAGTTATGTGATTATATCTATTTGATATTGATTTCTTGATAGAATTATATTTGACTTATATGGTTACATAATTAATTCATGATGTACTTTTTAATGTTGTTAATTCATGATGTTACAACTATTGTAGCTCTCCTAGAAATTTCCATATGATAAAATCCTAATTACTCTACGACTATTTATGATTAGATATTATTTGATCATATCTTTGGTTATTTCATTCCCAAAAAATTAGTGTTTCCTCATGTTGACCCCACATAGTGACATGTGAATGGGGCCAACATTGATTTTTTTTCAATTTGTGCTTGTATGGAGTGAAACTTGACATGGTTAGCCTCGATGCATGTGTTGAAAATATGGGAGGGTTTTGAGACTCAAACATAAGGTCATGCATGTTATGAAAGTGTATTGTAATCCTACTTATAGTGGAAGTTCACATGATAAGCTAACCAATGGCACTATATTGGAGGATAAACCTAGCTATGGAATTAATTTAAGAGGTAAGGGATGCCTCTTAGTGGAATTTTGAGTCTTGGGTTAATCCATAGTGCTAAAATTAGTTCTAGCGTTCTTCCCTTGGTGTTATATTTATCTTTACAATTTCCCATACTTAACCATTTCATTATCCCTTTTCCCAAGATATTTGTATCATAATATAAACTTGGTCCAATCTCACATTAGCCCCTTAGGTAATTATCTATTTCCTCCAAGTTGAATGGAACCTTTTGTACCAATGCATCTATGTTTTCCTACCCTAATCAATCAAGACTTGACATCACCTTAACAATCTTCTTTATGTCATAACATATCTCCGAAGTGCCTTTGGCATGCT
This sequence comes from Sequoia sempervirens, assembly GCA_007258455.2. Classification (NCBI taxonomy): domain Eukaryota; kingdom Viridiplantae; phylum Streptophyta; class Pinopsida; order Cupressales; family Cupressaceae; genus Sequoia; species Sequoia sempervirens. The sequence goes on along the minus strand of VDFB02308819.1, from coordinate 18,072 downwards.
TTAGATGTGTCAATATTAACTAGATTGAATATATTAATTTTAAAGTCTCTTAACACATTCCATGACAAGAAAATGACTCATTTGGATTAAGGAGTACTTTCCTAAACCATTCCTTCATATTCAAAAATCCCTTCTCACACCCACATCATAATTCATATCCATGTTAGTTGTAATGAGTGTTTTAAACCAACAATCAATGAATCATAGGATAGAAGAAAACTCGTTATGCACAAGAATAAGAATCAAAGAGACTAAAAGAATTAATTCACTAGATATGCTCCCCATTACTGTAATAGACCAATGAAAAAAAAAGTCATAACAAGAATAGGACCAAAAAAACTAGGAAAAGAAACCTTGTAGGCTACATTAATAAGACATTGATTGCAAGCATTTCTTCCATGATGTTTAAATGTCAAAATATCAAATAGCTCAATCTTTAGTCAATTAGTATTTCAATCACTGATTCTTAGACATTCATCATAATTAAGCATCACATATCATAAGCCTTTTTAACAATCACTAGGATTGTAGATAATATTCAATCATGTCATAGGAAATAAATCATCAAAAATTATAAAGAAAGAGAAAACCAACTATATAAGCTCAACAAGCCACCATACAAAAATTATATTTTGTAGAAAATAAAATAAACTATATGTTGACATAGCATATATATTTTGTATATAAACTATATGTTGACATAGCATATATATAAACTATATATTTTGAATTTTGGCCTTGCGCATGCAGGAGCACAATATAGCATACTGCACCGAGACCCTAACTAGAGAGTTGCACCAAGAACCACTGCATCTATCCCCTGAGTGGAGAGTTGCGAGACTTCACTGGATGAGTGTTGCAAGGCCATTGAGTCGAGGAGGAAGACTAGGAACCATTTGGCAAGTGGAAAGCTAGAGTGAGAGGTGAGGGCACTCAGAAAGGGAAAATCGACCAAGGGACAATGACTGTAAGTGATTTTTCCCCCACATTTAGAAATCTTGTTGCAAGTATAGTAATTTAGACTCTGTTTGTTCCCATCGAGGTGTTGCATGCTATATTTTGGTCAATTCAAGCCAATGTCCCATTGAAAAAACCAAGGACTACCTAGTACTGGTGTCTGGTTAGTTTGAACAACCAAGCTTTGACATGTTCAATTAGTTGGGTGGCCATTTTTGGCCTGTGAACTGTAATTTTTGTATCTGTCTTAGCATATTTTTTTCTACTATAAGATTGAAAATAATTCCCGTCACATAACAACACACGAAGTTCACTAGGTTTCAAATTTCTAAACTTCGATGAAACAAATTTACATATTGAGGTCCACAAATGATCAAAGGGATTGAAAACAATACATGGTCCATGAGTGCAATGAAAAATGCCTAGTGCTTGTCCATAAGAGAATGTGTAGAAGTACATGATGCAAATTCAGAGGAAGGAAACAAACTCACACAAACTCATTTTCCAAGTCAAACAATCTTGAACTTTCCTTCTTTTGACACACTTATTCAACTATTTCCCTTCACAAAAATGAACACAAACACTCAAATTTTTCTTTAGAGTTCCAAACCATTACCGGACCTTCAAACACCTTAGTCAACTTCATCTTGATCAAAACAAACAATCACCCAGTCTACCCTTTCATTTTACCATTAACTCTCTTTATGACTGTCCTAAACTTCACAATTTCAACTCAACATAAAGTAATCTGACCCAAAAAAAAAATTAGGCTAATATAGACCACACAATTTCCATTCCATTTCACTTCAAACAAATGTAAACCATCTCCCATCCTTTATTCTTGACAATTTAACAAAATCATATACTGTACTTTCATTTTAGTCTCCAAAACAGGGCTATTATTGGACAGATTAGTCAAAGCAATGGAATTTTTAACTTCATGCTTACACCAAACCTTATATCAAATGATATCAAATTATACCTTGGTAATCTCTTAACCAAAACAACTAAGAACTCATACTTAATCATCAAAATCCCTTAAAGTTCTTACTGTCATTGGTTCCTTCATACCCTGTTTGCAATGCTTGTAGGTCTGCCAACCTATTTGTCAGGGATTCATTCAAAATCTAGGCACTATTACACAATTCTATCCACACTTTTCAATTCCCTCCTTTCAGATCTAAAATATATTCAAAACAGGTATCAAAACTTTTACAACACAAGCTTCAAATATTGTTGTCCTAGACAGATTTAGGCCTAATTAGGCTTGATTTGCATAAGGGTTTGTTGCTTTACTAACTCCTGACCAAAGTACACTTTTCCAATGCTTGGGACATGTTTTATTTGACTCGTATATTCTCTTCAAAGAATCAAAGTCTGTTTACAAAGCATTTTCACAAAACCCTAAGGGCTTAACCTTCATAATTACTCTGTTCACAGTTTTTTAGTCAAGAAACTTCATTCCCTCGCATCTTATCTTATGATTTTTCCCTAAATCCACTAAAACATGAAAGAAAATTCATAGTAGGATAATCTCACAAGAAACTAGAAGATTCCACCAATTAATAAAGGAGAAACATAATTATTTATGTCTCTGCTTACCCTAATTGAGGGTTTTAGCAGTCTTAAGTAAATCCACAATAACTCACACAAATATTAACTAAAATGAATGAACTTTGATGTAATAAGAAGGTGATTGAGATTATTACCATATCCAACCATTCTACCATGCCTTCAAGGCTGTACAATTCCGTACAATGCCTGGATTTGTAATATTTTTGAAGAAAAATGATTAAAAATTAGAGATTTTGCTTGAACTTATTCTTTATTCAACCACCCTCGAAGTTCTAAAAGATACAAGAGCATTTTTAAAGGAAAAACAACTGAATTTTAGCCTTCTAACTGCCTCTAACTGACCCTAATGACTCTTCATCTCTTAATACTGCCTTTTTGATTAATTTGTTGACTTCTTACATTGTTTTCATTTTTGCACTTTTGGACGTAATAAACACCAAATGATCTCAACATGACCTCAAATATATGAAACATGACTCTAATAGCATGATTTACAAAGTAGGAACAATAACATTGAATCAAATTTCAAAACATTGCTTCATAGATGCCTAATTATGCCAAGGTGCTCTTGCGCCAGTACAAGAGATGAAAATAAGACAAGGAGCCATTAAGAACTTCCGAATATTTCACTGACTCAACCAAACCTCTAAAAGAACAGAACAAATGCCAACACTAGGGAAAGTCCGAAAGAGAACACTAATGAAAGTTGACTTTTTTTTTCAAGTTCCAAAATAGTATAAATGGTTTGAAGATGCTATGGGTGTCTGGAAAATGGTGAAGGAATGTTGGATAGGGAGGGACCCAATTAGTCTCTTTAACTGGATTCTTAAGAAAGAAAGAAACTCTGATACATTTTGGGGTTCTTCTGAGTAGGGCCCATCTTTTATTATTTTATTTAGGGGACCCAAAAAACCATTGGGGTAGAAACTTATGGAGCTTAATCATTAAAGGCAAGGGGTCTGTCCATTTAGAAATAGACTGAAAGGATGGTTGCACGAGGGGCTATTTCACATCAAAGGTTCCAAAAATTTCATAGAATAACTAACCAGACACAAGTACTACCTCAAAGGGACTATTGTCTTTGAGGAAGGTGGTCCAAAAAATTTCATAGACAGGTACAAAACGTAATAGCAACCTTCCACCAACTAACCCAATCAACCTCCAAGAAACAAGACAATGACTCCTCTGGATGTTCCCAAAACCCAAGGCTTCAAAACACAAGGTTGGTGACCCTACAAACCATTCCCATGCTTACCAAGTGATCTCTGATCATCAGACCCTTACAAGGTTTATTGATACATTCACAACTATTGTTACCTCCACATGCATTTGACTAGTAGTGACAACCTTGGTTTTTAATCCTCCAACCCCATACCTTGGGATCACATCACCATGAAAGAGCTTCATCCCACATCCTTATGAGTGTAGGTACCACCAAATAGGTATTTTTCAGATCTGTCTTCCTCAAGTGAGGGAAATTCAAGAAGAGAAGAGGAAAGTGAGACATTTAGTAGGTCTAAAAGAGGGATATCAACTAGAGGTCAACAGATTAGAAGAAAATTTCGTAAACACATGGAATTTTTTCTTGCTGAAGGGGGGTCATGTTCTTATGATGATGAGAGCATAGGCGACATCGAGGTGCCCTTGAGGTACAAACATCTATGGAAACAATGGGTACCCAAGGAAGTTCCTCCAATAAACACTGATTTTTGTGTCAACAAGAGGATATATCACATAGCACCATCGTCATTACATGGTTTGGGCCTACTTTGCATGGATGACATAAAGGTCTGTTACGAAAAATTCACTGAATTGATGGAGTATGTTGGACCCTGTTATAGTTACAAAGATTGGATGCAACTGGTTCGATATACACGAAGTATGTGTAGGTATGCACTATCAACAAATTATATACAAGTAAAAGATAAGGATCAAAATAAAGGAGTGGCTATGTACATTGACGGAAGACCAAAAGCATCAGGGAATATTGTAGGGTTTATAAATAGTACATGACTTGGGTCAACAAATAAGCAACCCAATAGCATATTCAAGGTGCGCGAGGGAAACCATGTATTCATATGTGCAATAAAATCAATAACTGTAGGGGAAGAGTTGCTAATCGATTACAATTTGAATTGCATAGATACAAACACAGTTACTATGGGGGTGGTAGGTACTATATACCATTTTACCCAACCTCCAATTAATGACTCCAATATACCATTTTATTATTATGTTTTTTTTCATAAGTCTATTGGTTTCATTTCGGTAATGTTTTTTTATATTTATTTTTTGTCACAACGGGACATTGATCGTAGGGGGAAGGCTTCGGCCCATAGCATAGATCATGATGCATCTTTAGGTGCTTCTATCCGACAAGTTTACCTCATTGTAATTGTACAAATTAGATATGAGCAAAATGTTTTATTATTATTTTTTTTCATAAGTTTATTGGGTTAATTTCGATAATGTTTTTAATATTCTTGTCATAGTCAGATGATTGGGGAAAGGTACCAGTAGTAGAGGAGAGAATTCATAGGGAGGTGCAGTCACTATTATGTGATGTTGGCATCGCATATTCCACAAACCCTTTGGATATGATAAGGAAGACCCAAAAAATATAATGAAGAAATCCATCAGTTGTTATTCATAGTGCCTCAAATAGATGAAATAAGAGAAAGGGTTAAAATATTGACTGAGAGAGCACAAAACTTGCAAGTAAGTTGTCATGAGATCTTTAATTATAACATAATCTCATTCATGGTTTTATATTTTATACTCTTTTATGTCATGAACTAAAATATGAGTTGTTTTTACAATATTTTTTGCATCCTCATGATGTTGCTAGCCATGATTAGGGTACTGCAGGTGCTGTCCAGGAGTAGGGGTTGCTACAAGTTTCAATCCTGATCTTCCTACGCATACATCACATCATCTGACCCATCATCCGTGCCTATATTGTCGAGTGAAATGTCAGCAACACATAGCATGCAGGCATCAGGTAGTGCACCCTCTGGCAACAAACACATGCCAAAACATGCGTCAAGACATGTACCTTGGGATATAGAGGCCACTAGTACTGATGATGTTTTAGCAGCATTTCCTAGGTCTTCCTGTATTACTAGTACGGGAACATTTATGGTCACATTTGTGGTGATCGAGGATTTTGTTCCCATAAAGATAGAGGTCCCAGTTACTTTAAAATGTTTGAATTATTATTATATATAATCCAATTGAAATTTACTTATTGATCACTCTTTTTAGACTAATGATCCCATGATCATTTTGCAGGAAATGATGTTTTTAATAAACATCTAAATGATATTACATTGGAGATCTTCAAATCCACCATATGTACATGGTGGAATGCCCAAAATCAAGATTTAAAAGATGAGCTCATTAACCGTTTAGCTGTGTTGTTCGGTAAAAACACATTCAACCGAACCAAGGTCCTTAAGAAAGCCGGTACCTATCTAAAGTATGTGAGGGACCAATATAGGTCACATTTAGAGAAGAACAAAAAGTACGAGCGTCCCCCCATGATTCCGGAGAGGGAGTGGAAGGACCTGGTGTCAGATGGAAAGGAGAAGGCTGAAAAGAAAAAGGAAAGACACCACTGGGCCAAGGAAGGTATGTGATACTATAAAAAATGTAATTATATACTGATTACTCTTTCTTTTTACATAATCTAACATATTTCAAACTTTTCATAGGTTGCCCGACACATCGAAGGCAACAAAGGAAAAAATAGAAAAACATGGGCAACACAAACTTGGCTTTGGTGGTTATATGAAATTAGCCACACAAATTGTAAGTATCAATAAATGAAATATTGCATCCAAATAATAAATTGCAAACAATTTTGGTTTTATCACACCATAGAATCAAAATTCATGATCTTATGCAAAAACGCAGGGCTCTGAATTCAATAGAGTGCCCACAGAAGAGGACCTAAAGATTTCCTTCCAGCAAGGCTATGGAGTTGTGGCTAAATGCCTAAGACTCTTGACTGGGCAAACACAAGCTTCCACTACATCTGACACGCAAGTAAATAAACTCAATGAAGTTTATTTAAAATTGAATACTTGTACAATCTATTCAATATTAATTTCCACCATAAAGTAATTATGTGCCTATTTGTTTTAAACAGGAAAGCAATGATAATACAACACATGACATTGGAATGCAACCTGGTGAGGGTGGAGTACAACCTGTAGATGAAGGTCATGGTGTGCATCCCAGTACTGGATGTATTCATGTGCTATACAAAATGCAGTATGGATTAATACAATTAAATATCTTTAATTGCAATTGGTGTATTAATTAATGTAACCTTTCGTGTTTCAACTTTAGAGCATGTAGAGTGTGATTAACATGTTGAGCATGATCAGGCTAGACAAGATCAGAAACATGATGTGGCCCCATCAGGTAAAGAGGACCACTCTAATGTTATTTTAAACATATTTAATTGCAATTGGTGTATTAATTAATGTAACCTTCATGTTTCAACTTCAGAGGATTTAGAGGGTTTTCAACATGTTGAGCATGAGGCTATAAGACAAGATCATGAACATGATGTGGCCCCATCAAGTAAAGAGTACCACTCTAATGTTCTTTTAATTAATGAAATACTTGTAACAATAATAATAAAACATATCAATTTAACATTTCTTTGTTATTGCAGCAGACCCCCCCTTGCAGCAGCCTCCACGTTGTGAGTACACGACTAGGCATACATTAAGATCATGAGCATAGGGCATAACAACTAAAGGGGGGACAGATGATTTAGAAAACGATACTCCACTTCTTTTTTTAGCTGCAAAAAAGAAACAAAAAAAATGATTGTAATCATATTATGACAATCATATTTTTGATAATATGTTAATGAATGTTAAAAACTAATATTTTGGATATGTAAAAACTGAAAGAATGAATGTTATATGTTAATGAATGAATGTGAATATGTTAATGAATGAATGTTATATGTTAATGAATGAATGTTATATGTTCTAATGGATGAATGCATGAATGCTATATTTTATTAATGGATGAATGAATGATTAATGTTATATGATCGGGTATGGGGAATTGAGAGTGATGTGAGGGGGGGAGGGGCCACATGAGCTTCCACCGTCACAAATATTTTTTTATTTAAAACTATCAGGGTTTCGTCGCAATTTTGACAAACATAGCCCGATGAACCAAAAAAAATTACGAAGAGGTTGTTATACACACGATTTAGTTTTCGTCATAATAGCAATGACGGTTTGCTCCACCTCGTCGGATGAGCGTTCTGTAACATTTTTTGATTTTTTGCATCGATAGATGGATGAAGTTACGTTGATTTTGTGACATACACTGCCAAAATTTTTTGTGGCACTGACCGACAATGCTAGGTCATGGTTTTGACGTATAAAAATTGGTTGTTAAAGCGACGAAAATCCAACGACGAAATTTAAATTAGTGTTGTGTTAGTAAGCTGACAATATTTTGTCAATATGTCACCAAACATTCGTCAGAATTTGTAGTCAAATACAATAGTGGCTAGTCTCTTGAGGTAGTATGTATCATCCCCATACTCCTCACCAAATTTATATGGTCATGCTACAATCCATATTATTATCCATTTGTAACATTTGAGTGACAACCCATTATGATATTTCCATACATTTGAAATTATAACTCAGATATGCCTAATTGACAAAATTTCTAGCTAGGGAAAAAATTATATTCTCTACAAAAAATGCATCATCCTTGCACCCTAGATCATTTCAGAGCTAACAAAAGGTGGATGGATAGCTAAAATTTCCATCATTGAACTTTTCTATATCCACACTTGCACTAATATTTTCCATGGATTTCATCTTGTCATTCTGTGGTCCACACATATTTATCCTCATGTTGAGACCTATTGATTAATGCAATAGGTCATTCCTAACCATATTCACTCATTTGAAGCACACCAGTAGTAGCATAGGATGTGGTAGAGGGGAAACATGAAAATGTTATAAATAATCTAAATTTACCAAGGATGGTGCACCTTGAAGAGCTACCTTGATTTGTATTTGTTTATCAACTAGTTTCTTGCTCCAAGTGATTGATTCTTCATTCAATTCTTCAACAAGAGAATTCCAAAGGTGTAAATTAATAATGGTATGATCTTATTCATCATGATCTCTTAAGAGAAAGTTAAGGATCAACATCAATGAATTAAATTTCAATTTTTGTGTTGTAGTTGTCCTCTTCAATGTGCATGGATCTCTCTTCTCTTTGTATCCTAACCTCTTCACATGACAAGGTCATTTGAACATGTGGGAAGATCAAATGATTCTAAACAAGGATGCATGGCATGATCTGACTACAAGAAGGAACAATTGGTTCCTCTATGTCATTGCCTACACATTGTTCTTCTAATGGTTGGGACTAAATTGATTGTGCCTTATCATTGTTTGGATTTGATCCTCTTGGAAATTATTGTTCACAAGTTTTTGGCACCTCCTTCATTACCCAATATTACACTAGAATTTTCCTTTTCATTATCACCTTTGTAGAATTTTTGTTCATCTTATCCTCCGCCCTTTGTTTCTTCTTATTGTTTTACTTGAAATTTCCATTTGATCTAGTAGCATTACCATTACACCATGTAGGAATTTTCATTATCATAGACTAATATTCATTTTTGACTTGCACTACTGTTGCATTTGCATAGGGTTTTCTTTGTCTTCACATCATGGCTTAGAATTATGGGTTAGTTGAATGAGTTCCCTTGGATGTTTAATACTGTGTGCAAGAAACTTGTATTGATCTGCATCAAAAATATATGCTCCTTGAAAAATTGGATCAACTACTTCATAGTCATTGTATTCATATTCTCCTTCCATGTAGTCATATATTGATGCATTATATTGATTATTACCATCTTCATAATGCCAAGCATAACCTTTCTTGCAAGGAATTTCTTTGTCTTTACTCATTGAGAGGGCATTTGGATTCTTGAGAGAAACAAGTTGAGCTACTTGCAATTCAATATTTGCAAGAAGTTGTTGCTATTCTTGTTCAAGGTGATACAACACCTCTTCTTCCTATTCAAATTCTTCTCTATATGCTAACAACATGTGTTTCTAGATCCCAATGTCTCATGCCAATTTTTTGCATAATATAGGATCTCTCCATTCATTCTACCAAGAAGCATAGTATTTCTATTTAATTGGGCATCTTGCAATTTAACAATTGTCATTTTAGTCTCCTTTCTAAGGTTATTTAGAAATTCATCCAATTTTTCTTCATAACTACATGACATGTTGGGATAAGTGGGATATTGGTGAGGAATATGCACATCATTGTTTATATCCCTATCTCTTCTACCAACAATCATATATTTTTTCATTTCATAATTAAATCTATGGATTTGTCTATATTTTTTAATTATGCTATCATCTAAAATATTCATAAGTATACATGTATTGATCTATTGAATTAATAAATAAATAATTTCCACTTGAAGTAATAAATTTTGAATCTAGATAGGTAGGTTTGAATGAATTAGCATTATTTTGAGATTCCCATGATGAATGTTATCTTTATGTAGGATTTGAAGCTTCATCTCTTCTTGTTGGTAGTTGTACTACCTTCTTCTCTCCACATTCAAGTATTCTAATTTTCCAATTGATTGTGGAGTAGATTGAAACAAATTTGTGACTCTTCACTTGGAAGAGACAATTTTTTCCCAGTAACTAAAACTTCAAAGTACTAGACAAGAACAAAATTCCTTGTTTCCTTTTTTTTTTTTCTATTTTGTTGGTGTGAGTATATGGGCTACCAACTTACACATTAACAAGTAACATTGGATTACTAGGGTATTCAAAATCTGGATCAAACTAATTCATACCCAACAACAATGTCGTTATGTTGGCATAAACTGATATACTATCAACTTACCCAAATGCATTGTTGCACTACTTTTGAGTTGTTGAGGTCTTCAATATGCCTCCAAATGACTCTATTCTAACAATTAAATCACCCCTAAAAATGACTTAGTTCTATTGGTGCATATGTTTGTAGGTCCCTGATCCCTAAAGCCAAGGCAGTCTTTCAACATCAAGCATGTCAAACTCAAAGCAACCGGCCTCTGACTTATGTTTGGGTAAGGAAACACTAGACCAATTTACTAAGGTGGGTAAGACTCTCAAAATAGGATTAAGACAAATGGACATAGTAAAATTGGTTGCTAATAGTATTTAAGAGCAACTCAATAATCCTCTCCAAGCAATTAAGATCACATCCAGGTCATCTAAGGCTTGCATTTGGTGAGATATTTTTATTATTATTGTATTTTTACATTCTCATTCTTTCTTGATTAGAGGGAGTGTTTATGTTTGAAGTAGGATACATATTTCTTCATGTTTCCTTGAAATTCCTTCTATTACGTTTTTCCATCTAATTTTTATGGGTATATATCTTTTTGACATGTTTCTTGTAGGTCTTAGAGCTCTTAGGTGGTATTTTTCCTAGAACAACATATTTGTTGCCTATGTTGACATATCTATTTAATATAAGACATATTTTTCTTTTTTGATCAAGGATGTTGTAAATATTTTTTGCTTAATTTTTTAATCTGTTTTTCATCTAATCCTCATGGTTGTGGGATGTTTACCACTTTTTGTAGGTTTTTTCATTCCCAAGTTTCCATTTTATGAAATAACACATTCATCTCCTATATCTAACACATCCTTACCATTTTTAGCGTATTTGCTCAATTTGTAGTATGTCTATTGCAACTAGTGACAATTCTCATTTTCTTGATTCTTGTTGGTTCATCCTAACATGTTTGGGTCTTGTGCTAATTTATAATTTATTTTTAGCTTTGTGGAGGCTATTTAGTGGGTAAGGTTCTATTTTATACTTGGTATTTCATATTTTTAGCTAAATATCTGCCTTGAATCACTTATTAATCAATCAATTCCTAGGTATTTAGGCTTAATTGGTGTCGTTGCAAGTTGTTTGCACTAATTAGAGTTTTTAGGCTGATTGTTGTTTATTGATTTGTAGGAAAATTAGTATATCAATGAAATATTTGACACATTTAATTTATTTTCAGTGTATCCATTTCATCCTAAGGAATTTCTATAGATAACACTTTTTTTCCCCATTTTGATGTATTTTTTTGATCTTCAATGTATTTTTTAATTTTTTGGTGTACCCATTCCTAATTATAATGTTTATGTTATTTTTCTAACAAATATTTTTCTTTGTTTTTGCTTACTAGCCCTTTTTTTGCTAGCCATGGTTTGTCTTTTGTTTTCTATACTAATGTTGCTTGCACAAGAAATTGTAAGTCCAATTTTTTTTTTTGAAATTACTAATTTATGGTGTTGCAAATTAAATTGTAGAAGACCAAAATTTAAAATTGCTTCATTCACATTTTGATTGATAAGAAAATTATCTTTGCTTATCATGTTTATCAATAAGAGTGGTTGTGCATGTTGTCCTCTTTCCCTACAAGATGATTAAATATAAAGATCAACCTTTTCACTTGTGTCTCCCAAAGGGAATTGTGTATGATCTTTCCTTGAACTCTTGGGTGATCTTGGAAATCAAAAGAAAGTGCCTTTTTTTTTCATTTTTATATGTGATTTTAGTGACTTATATTTCATCACCAAGCACTAGCTTCAAACCCTATGTTCTTGTGAGGTATATAAATTCCAATAAGGAGCTATTATTTTAGGCTAAGCTAGGAGGAGGGGGCTTACGCTCTCAAGTCAAGATAGTAGACATCTACCTTATCTCATGGACTTGGGCCAAGTCATTAGATAATCCTAATCCTCTGTAGTTAGCACTCTGAGATATTGGTCCAACACTATTATGACTAAGTACATGTTACACTAATGGGCTCACAAGGAAAATGATCCTACTTTCAAGAATAAACTAGGTTTTTGTGTTTTCTTTTTCTCCCCCCTTGTGTGAAGTTGGCCTTTAAAGCCTTTAAAATCCCAAAATAACTCAAAATAGTATAATCTTTTAAATTTAAACCTTTTCTAGAGTCAAAATTTTATATGCTACTTTTTGTAACCAAGCACCAAGTAAAAACCCATGCCAACATGAATTTTGAGGAACAAAATCCCTTTTCAAATCCAAGACTCCTCATAAGAAACACCTCTTAAAATCTCAATAAGAACCAAGTCACTCATGATAGTGATAATGAAGTTGTTCACAACCATAGTGATATACCCATGAATAAGATGACATTCCAATCCAAGAAAGGGTGCACAATGCTAGATAAATTCCTACTCCAAATCAAGGACAACATTCTTAGACACCTTGTAAATTCAAGAGCTAGACTTCCCAAATACTTTAAATTCAACAAAATTATAAGCTAATACCATTGAATGAAGTTAATGGCTATGCAAACCCATAGAATGATCCCAAAAACAACATAGAATATGGAAAAATTACTAGAAATAGGGAAGCTAATGATGTTGCATTTAACAAGATAGACGCTACCCTACAAAACACACATGGCAAGGGTCACTCCCACCAATAATATTGATTACAAAATAGTCATAATGCCACATATTTATAAACCCATAGCACCACATTTTATTAAGAATAGAGGGATATGAAAGATTCTATCAAAGGTCTACAAGCTAGGACCTATAGCCATCATAAAGGGTATAGATTTGAGGAACTATGTCCTTACCTTCTTGATCGATCTTTTCTCAAACACCCTTCCCTTTCTAATTAAAAATATCCAAGTTTGATAAGTGAAATTTAAAGGGAGACCCTCATGATCATGTTAAAGAGTTCTATTTGGCATGCAGGGTGTTGGAGTTGATAGTGAACCCCACAGTTCCATGTAATCATCTACAACCAAAATGCCTAACAAAAACAAAAGATCAAAGAAATTGATTTTCTATGCATCTAAGAGAGAAAATATTGAGTTTACACATGTATCACACAAGCATCTGATATTGAGATTAATCTGTAATTGTAATTGAATTGAATGAAATTAATGATTACAATGAAGGTGAATGCTTACAAAAGCATACAAAAGAAAACCCTAGATGAGGATTGCATTAGATTGTGACAAGTGTCTTAATCTCATGCAATGAGACAACTTGACCTATATTTAGTCCAATCTAATTAATAAAAAACACTCCTAAGTTTAGATTAAGTGAATATAGTACTAAGGGACTTAATAATTAATTAATGATTAATTAATTATCAAGTGATGTCCTAATTACACCAACACCCCCTCTTAAGATCAACTTAAGGAGAAGATATTAAACCTTGATGAAGAATGCAATGATGGATGCATGGATGTGTCCCATATACAAATCCTAATGAGGCACCCATGTTCAAATAAGTTAATCTCTCATTTAACTATAGAAAAGGATAAAACCACATGGGAAAAACTCCTCTCCAAAAAGAGAGAAAATGAAATGATTGCACTAATGAAAGAAGGGTAGAAGGAGGACTCAATGTGACCCCCCACTTGGACTACTTCTATCACACAAGTAAAATAGATGTCACCTCGATAGGAGAGATAAAATGAGGATGTGAATCCTCCCACAAAGAAGTAGCTCTTGTACCAATGATGAACACCTGAAGAAAAAATATGATCCACTGCCTAAAAACAATATTTCTCCCTTAGGAAGAAATAGGTCTACTAGTGATTGGAAAAGCCAATCCAAAAGGATGGGTGAATCAGGAATCCAAATCCAAATGATGTGCACCTTTGAAAAGTGCTCAAGTGTCTACATGTTGGAAAGCGATGATGTTAATCCAGAAACTAGTGAAGACTGATGTAGAACAAGATGCAAATGTGATGAAGATGGTGGGCCAACAACGATGATGTAGCTATCAAAAAAGAGGAGATGAATGCCCCCAAATTAATCCTCCATATCTGTAATATAGGACTCTACAAACAAGGATGATATGTATGCAAGATACGAATCCCAAACAACTATGTATGGAAGAAGATGAATGTCTTGTTGCACTTGATGAGCCAAGTCTTTGGCACATTTTGATCATACTTTTATAAATATTTTGTTGTTTTTATTATGCTAAAACAAACATTCAGTCTGTTTATGGGATAGGATATAGACCTTTTTATGACTTAAATATGATGAGTATATTGTGATAAGAAGTCCCATGATTATTACCTTTAATGTTTTATTAGTCTGATAAATACTTTATGGCTTTTTGTGATCATAAACCTTCCCTGCCTCCCTACCAAAAAACTTCCTGCCATATCTGAAACAATGTTTGCCTTAGTTTAATACTTAATGAATGAATGAATAAAGTAATGGATTGTCTTAAAGGATGAACGTGTTGAGCTAACCTTCTTCCTCAGGAAAAGATGGCGAGATATTTTGCAGGTACCACGATTGAAGGAAGGGAATTCAATTTCCACTTGAAGAATTGAAGACCAAATCCATAAAGACTGGTTCAACAACAAAAGATGAGGAGACAGTTTCAACTCATCCGCCATGCAGGGAGAGTGTTCTAGAAATCTAGGCCAGGCATCTTGGTGGTGCATGAATCCAGGATGATGGCGCTTTAAGACTGCTAAACCAATTTGACTTAGTTCTTACATTGTCATTCACCTCTTTACTTAAGTTGGTTAAATGTAATAAATGCCTCCCATTTTATAAGGGAAGGTTGGTTAGTAGTTAGGATCAGTTTTCAATAAATAGCCCATTCTCCTTCAGAGAAGGGGCTGGAAAAAATTGCTATTGTAACACACTTTCAGTTTTAGAAATTTAGCCAAGAGATTGTGCCATATACTTGTTTGCATTGAATCAATAAAGCTTATGAAGTTTTTCACCTAATCTGTTGTCTGCTTTTGGCACTACCTAAGGGGGCCCACTTAGGGAACTGTCCATACTTTTATTCTGCAAGTTAGAATAGCTGCATTTCCCTTCATAGAAGTTAATGTGACTGTTCCTGCAGCTGGCAGAAACACAGAGCTGTCAACTGTTCCTGCAGCCACTAGGAGCAGAATAGGTTATCTTTCAAGTTTTTCATTTCCAAGCAAAGTTAAACAGTAAAGTTGTTTCTAGTACTTAAATTCCAGTATAAGGCATTTTAGGAATCATGTATGTCTGGAAGGGTGATTAGTGCATATCTTGTGCTGTCCCATTTCAAGTTTACATCCCTGGGTTGATAATTAAATGAGGTTCTTTAGTAGGTCATGACTGCTAGTTGTGATGTTCAATCCCTGAGTAGAGGAATTCATGTTCCTAGTTATTGAGCTGATTAAAGAACACTACATTTTTGGCGCCGTTGCCGGGGATGGTGTCAAACTAAGAACCTATTATAGGCATGCTAGTAAAGAGTTTAAGATTTCATTCTTAGTATTTTTAGTTTAGAATTCTGCATTCCAGCATCTCCATAGTTAGTTTACTTTTGTTGTATGCATAGAAGAAGAGACCAATTTGGAAGATTCCTTCCTGGGAGCATAGATATTGAAGAGATTGAACCGAACCTATTCCAAGACGACTCATATCTGGATGCTGGCCAAGACTTAGTTACTTCATCTTCTTCCTCTGATTCCTCTGAACTAAGCTTTAACCTATCCGAAGGAACAAAATCAAATAATCCACTTGCTCTTGTAGTTCATCAACCAGGAGCTAATCCAAGAATACAACCAAGAATGGAAAATCCTATTTTTCCATTTCCAATCCCTGACCTACATGACAATAATAACCTCAAGAACATCCCTGCCTCCTTACTGCCAAAGTTCTATGGACTTATTACTGAGGACCCTCATACCTTCTTGTTTGAATTTGAAATCCTTTGTAGAAGCTATGACTATACAACCTCAGCACACAAGCTGAAATTGTTTCCCTCTACTCTAAAGGAGGCAGCCTTGAGATGGTTCATGGGATTGGGAAGCAATGTAGCTAACACTTGGGATGAAATGAAGACTTTGTTCTTGAGTAAATATAAAGAGTATTGTAGAGGAAATGATTTGAGAGGAGATGACATCTTCAAAATGTCACAAAAGGAGGATGAAACCTTGGAGGATTATGTGTCAAGATTCTTGTTTAGTGTGCAGAAGAATACTCATCATGAGCTGAATGAGGAATCTCAAAAACTTCTCTTCTTAAGGGGAGTCAATGATACTTGCATGGAGGCCCTTGACCTCATGGCAGGAGGTGATGTCACCCAAAGTGATTGGGATGATATCAAGAAAATCTGTCTTAATTACTCCAGAGCAGCTGTAAAGAAGGGAAGGGGGTTTAGACCCTCTTCTATAAAAGGAAGTGGCTCTGGAGTATCTAAAGGGGAGATTACCAATCTCTTGTCCGACTTCAAGCAGGATATCATCAATGATGTAGCTACTCAACTGGATACTATGCAAGCTAGAAGGAAGAAAGAGGAAGCTGAGGCAATGTTAGCTGAATATTGCCCCCACTGCCGACAAAGAAAGAAAGACTGCCGATGCAAAGCAGTGGCCAATTTGGAGGTACAACATCTCCCTACTGAGTTCAAAACCATTGAAGGAGAGGAGGAAGTGTTCTTTGTTGCTCAGCAGGCCATGGGCCCCAAGACAAGGTATGCCTCAGGACCCTTTGCAAAATTTTGGTTCATATAATAGTCAATGGAAAAACCAGTACCCTCCAAACTATGGGCCATACTCCCAACCTCAGTGGAATAACCCTTGGCCAAATGCCCAGCAAAACTGTTGGCAATCCTCACAAGGGAATTGGCAATCACCACAACAAAATCAGTGGCAGCCTCCGCAAGGGAATTGGCAGCAGTCTAACCAATGGAGAGGAGGCCAGCAATGGTCAAATCCACCCACTGGTTTCCTGCAACAACCGCAGCAACAATCCATTATGCCACCTCCTGCAGCTAATCAAGGTCAGAATCCAAAATCAACCCAACTACCTGCTCAGGCAGCACCCAATCCAAATAACCACAACGCAGCAGCAGCAAGTCTATTTTGCTGATCCTAATCATCAGCCTGCTATGCTCTTAACCTGAATAATATCAATTTACGTTCAGGAACGTGCTTGCCCACACCATCTCCTCCCATAATCTCGGAATTTCCATATGAGGAGACTGACCAAGAAGAAGATACCAATGACCAAGCCCAACCAAATGAGCCGGTTCAGATTCCATCATTACCTAAGGCATCTGATAAAGTGTCCCCTCCTTTCCCACAAAGGTTGGAAGGTGAAAATGTAAAAAAATAAGAGGAACCTACCTTTGACATCCTTGACCAGCTAAAGCATATATGTGTGAAAATTCCCTTGTTCCAAGCAATCAAAGAAGTACCTATCTATAGCAAGGCCATCAAGAAGGCATGTTTGAAGAAACCGGGGAGGAAAAAGAAAGACCCTCAAACTGTCCATGTCATAGGCCAACTCTCTGACTTAATGCTAGGGAAGCTTAGCATCCCAAAATATTTAGATCCAGGAAGCCCTGTTGTGGAGATCAATATTAATGGGTTGCAAATTAAGAATGCTTTAGTAGATCTTGGTGCAGCTATCAATGTCATGACAAAGGACCTACTTGTAAAACTTAGTATTT
>VDFB02308816.1:0-20581 GCA_007258455.2 Sequoia sempervirens | reverse complement strand
GTGTGTAAAATTTTCTATCTGCCTCTGCCCAAATTTCCAATAGACTATTCGCCTTGTGTGAAGAGCACTTGTGTGCTTGTTTTTAGGTTATAAGGGCATTCTTTAATATAATGGCCTAGAAGTTGGCAAATGCAAAATAATTTCTTGGGGCAATTTGTTTAATGTGGCCATCATTTTTGCATTCAGTACAAAACTCTTTGCTTTCCTTGGTTGCTTCCTTCTCTGCTTCAACTCCTTCATCATTCACATCATGTCCCTCCTTAGGGCTTGGATTGTTTTTGATTCATTGTCACTGCTTTGTGCTGAACTATCATCTTCATTTGTTTTTCTCTTCCCTCAAGAGGATGTTTTGTCCTCACTCTCTATGTCCATCGCTCGATTATAAGCATTAGCATAGGAGGAGGGGGCTACAACTTTCATTTTTTTTCTTAATGAAGGAATTAACCCTTCGATAAATCACCTCTTCTTCAGTCCATCTATAGGTTGGTTCTCTAGCTTTACTCTTTGAGCCTACAATTGTAGCTCTTGTGTTTTCATGCTTTCCTTGTTTAGTATTATAGATCTTTGCCACAATTTTGTTATCATCTCTCAGAAGTTTGAGTTCTTCTTAGAATGTTCTTTTCAATGTATGCCATGTAGCTTTATGGGCTGTGTCTAGCTTTGTGTACCAATCTATAGCTATGTGAAATATACCGAGCCAATTTTTTTTTTTTTTTTTTTAATTTTTTCAAATTTCAATC
The DNA here is from genome assembly GCA_007258455.2 of Sequoia sempervirens. Lineage (NCBI taxonomy): Eukaryota > Viridiplantae > Streptophyta > Pinopsida > Cupressales > Cupressaceae > Sequoia > Sequoia sempervirens. The sequence continues at coordinate 19,841 of VDFB02308816.1, read as the reverse complement.
AGCAATGCAACACACATCCGTTAGGGTTAGCACTTAAACCAGAACGATGCGGAATTCAACTCTAACCAAGAATGCGCCAGGGATGACGAGCATATGGTCAGAGGATCTCAATGCAATGCGGAAATAAGAACTCTAACCAAGAATGCGCCGGAGGACGACGAGCATATGGTCAGAGGAGCCCTATCATCTAATATGCTGAAAGTAAACTCAACACCCAGAATGTGCTTTCAAACCCGGAGTGGGAATGGAGCTACCATAGGGCGGAGATGTAAGATATTACAATGCAATTCAAAGTAAACAGGCGGCAAGCCAGCCTCTTCCACTTATTCAGTGGGCAATTACAAAGCATGAAAACAAGATTAGAAGAGATGCTGACAGTACTACTGTGCAACTTACAATATATTGAAGAATGCCTGCAAGATCAAGGATTAGAGCTCCACAAAGTGCTGCAATAGTAAATATGTCATCCACTAGATCAAATATGAATTCCTGACACCCACCCTTCACTCATACACAATTTTCTCAAGTCTGATATGACAGACCAGCAACATGAATATCAGAACCAACAACATAGACTTCTATCAAAATGCTCATAACTCACTCATTTCTAACCCTATTGACGTGAAATCAAATGCAAAGTACTCCTATAAGGAAGGCGCCCAAGATGATAACATAAAACAGAACCTAAATGCTGATATTTATTTTTGGCACGAATTCCAATGACACCCAAAAAGGTACGGCTGCAAGGAGGGGCGATTTTGACTTATAAAATTGGAGACTTTATTAAAAAATCCCAAACTTCACAGAGAGGGGCGCCCTTGTCTAGCAAATGCATGGGTAAACTACCCAGAACCGGAATAAAATCGCACAAAGACTTATGAGACAAAACACCAATCTGCAACACAAAACCAGCAACTCCAGATTTTTGATTATTTTGCAAATATAAGGATTACAATGAAGAGATAACAGCTACAATGCAAACTCACTACAAAATCACTCAAAAACTAGCAAACCTCTCCACTAGGTGCTATCTCTCAAGCACGAAGTTGAGCCAAGCTAGGAGGCATTCATTCCTCGAAGTAGTCCAACACCATTTCGGCAGCATAACATTACTCAAGATATCAGATAATCCCAATGAAGACCCAAGACCTCCTTTTATAATTTTGTGTAGACTCTCCAGAAGCTTCTAGAAACCCTAACTTTCAAATTTGAAATAACTTAATTTCCCTCCAAAGATGGCGTCCCATTTCTTCAAGGTAATTTGACTTTTAATTTAAAAAAAGATCTCCTCCACAAGATAGGCGTCCATTTCCAAGCATTGTTTTTTTGAGCCTTAGAAAAATATAAAATATCCCCATGAGGCGCCACCCCTCAAAGACCACCTTTTAAAACAACTTAAGTTCAATCACTAGGTTAAGGGGGGGTCAACAGCAAAATATAACATTAAAACATGACTTTATTAAAAATAATTCGAACTTATCTCTCCAATTGTGCCCCCAAGCCAAAAATGAATAAGCCAATTGAACAGTCTGAAGTAGAAGGCCAATCGTGTCGAAACCAACAGGACCACTGCCAGAAATAGAATTTACTAAAAATAGTAAATTCCAGAAGGTGCTTGGAATACCAAGAAAATTACATCACGCGAAGCCCACAAAAAACCCAGAAGGAATCCGTAGTTCAAACACCAATTCATGAGGAACAGCAACCTCCAGACAAGAAACCCTAATCAAACCGTCCGAGTAGCCTACGGGTCACCAAAATAGGCCAACGGTCAACAGAAAAGATCATGCTCGAGAAGGGGACGTTACACTATGCCTCTCATAGTTGCTAGAAATGCCCTTAACCAATAGGCTACGTCATCTTGGCCATTGGCTACCCAAATTGTTTTGCATGTTTTCCATTTCTTGTGAACTTCGGAAGTTTCTACATCTCCACGTTTGGACTTGCTGGAGGAGTCAACATCCTTTCCTGTTGTGCCCTTTGTGACGGTAACTTGATTGAAGAGTTTCGATTTGTATGTTTTTGTGCTTTCTCTGCACTCTTGAACACATAGGAATCCTTCAGTAGTCCTTTCTCATCGTTTGTCACTCTCAAATTTCCTTCAGGACTTTTTCTATGCTCCCTTTTTCTTGGGGTTTCAGGGTCCAATCTTCCAATTTTTGGCTTTTTTGTAAGTATCATGTCTTCAATCTCGCATATGGTATTCTCATATGTCTTTGTCAGCACGTCTATAGGCTCTTCCTTGTCATTTGCTTCATTCGATGTTGATGGTATAGATTGTTCTCCAACTTGGTTGGCGAGGTCTATGCACGCTTCGTTGGGGAGCGGTAGATGTCTTGCTATTCCCTGCCACTCTCCCTTCATGTATACTTCTATCATGAAATTTTCCTTTCTTCCTGACTACGACTTTTTCTTACGCTTTTACTGTTACTCTTTGATGGGCTTGGGCTTTCTGTTAGAAACCCTTCGCCTTATTCAATTTCTCCCATCAATTGTCTCCTCTGTTCCCTTTGTTCTCTTATTCATAGGGACCTTTTAATCTTTCTATCTAATGGTTCGTAACATCCACTTTGTATTCTTTTCCCATCTTTATTTAGGCGTAAGGGCAATAACTCTTTGGAGTATGTTGGCAATTGGTATCACGTTCTTCTTCTTCCCTTCAATTTTTGTCCTTGTATCATTTTAGTATTTGTTGGCTACACTGTTCTTGTTCTTTTTTTGCACGAAGGTCTTGTAGAATGATGAAGTGTCATGCAAGGATTCTTGGCAATTTGTTTAAAAGGTGGACTACTTCGTCGTATACTTCAAATTATTCCAAATCACGTCTCGAGGGATCTGTTTTTTGACGACTTCCCTCCAAACACGCTCCTTGATTGATATGTCCCACAAATTTACTAGATCTTACGTGAGTTTGTCTTCTCTTTCTTCATTAGATTGTACAAGTTTTTTCACTGGCTGTCCCATTTAGGTTTGCATTTTTCCCTAACTTCATATTCAACCAGAGTTTTTATAGGCAACGACACCAAATGTTTACTGTTATTTCTACTTGATTGGATATTACAGAATAAACATTAAATACGAGAACTATAACCAATACATACACAAATTCATGAAGATATTTCAATATATTCATTGATAGACTCTTACAAAATGTTCTAGGAATCTCATGCATGCGGTCCTTGATTATGTGTACAATTAGAATTATATATAAGATGGCCGATGGTTAGTGAGGACTACCAATTGGCGGCAACTGTCAACTATTGGCAATTGTCAACAGGCGACAATTGTCAACTATCGAGAACTAACTTTGCCGATTACAATGAAACTAATATGATTATTTATGGACTACAACCTCATCAATGTCATCCAATCCTATATCTCTTGCTGCACCCATATCCTCCAATGCTTGCCTCTCAAAATCAAGAATCTCATCTTTAGTAAACAACAAGGGCTGCTCATGCTGCCCTATCCAATCGTTGTAAGGATCAATGACATCCAATTGAATGAGATCCTCTAATAATCCGAAAGTTGTATTGCACAAAGATAACGTCATTGAGGTGTTTTTTTGCTAATTTGTTCTTCATGTGGATGGCCTCAAATAAATTCTAATTGTTGATTACAATAAAACTAATATGATTGTTTATGGATTACAACCTCATCAATGTCATCCAATCCTATATCTTTGGTTGCAATCGCATCCTCCAATGCCTGCCTCTCAAAATCAAGAATCTCATCTTCAGTAAACAACGAGTGTTGCTCATCCTGCCCTATCCAATCGATATAAGGATCAATATCAGCCAAATCATTGAGTTCCTCTAATAAACTGAAGGTTGTATTGCACAAAGATAAGGTCATTGAGGCATTTTCTAGCTAATTTGTTCTTCTTGTGGATGGCCTCAAATAAATTCTAATTGTGCTCATAGCTGGATGCACTACAAGGTTGGCATGAAATGCAAAAGGCTAACTTTGGAGATTTGGGGTATTTGCACCCAAATCTATCCACCAATAATCTACAAAATAAAATATTGAAGAGTTAGAAAGCAAAGTCAAACCATATTTTATCAAACAATCAATAGTTGTAAATTTGAAATTTGTAACTTCTAAGATACATGTGATGTAAAGACTCAAATTTTATTGCCCGGTGATTGAGTGGTTCTTCCTCGGATAGCTAGTTTTGAAGAAAAGAGCCTATTACCACTTTTGTAACTATGCAATTCTTGATTAATGAGGTCTCTCACCTCAACTTGGGGTGTCATCCTCTGAATGCATGTCGTGAGGCCCTTCTTAACCTTTCCACTAGGATTTGAGAAGCTATTTAAATAGAAAAAACTGGGGTTCAGGAAGTACCCTGCTACATGGATGGGGTGGAATTGATTGTTCCACCTTCGATCGTTGATCTCCCAAATGGGATAAACTCTAAGACTGTCCCCCTTGTAATAACTTTTGATGGACTCTTTGTCCCTATGCATGGCCTCATAAATATACTACATTGGGTTTTGATCCCCATCTACCAAATGGAGAACTCTATCCAAGGGCTCCAACACCTACAATTAACAAATACAAAAAGATTGTCAAAGACTATGCTTGCAACCTTCTCTCCTTCAGGCATCTTTGAATATGATGGGCCTAGCCATGCTTGACTCACAAACATTTGTTTCAAAGAAGTCAACAAACCAATTAATGCTTTGCAACGTTAGGAAAATCGTTGTAAACCTTGTGACATTTGATCGCATCAACTCTTTCCCTTGGGTGCAATCTCTCATCAAATTAAGAATCCAATGGTGATTGTAGATAAATTTTGTTATACTCCTTACATCATCTATTATTATTGGTGTCACCCAATCAAGTTTGCATATGTCCTCCAAAAGAAGGTAATGGTAATGTGCTGTGCGAGAGGTCCAAGAAAATGACTGATGCCTCTTTTGGAGGAATCGCCTAGCTGCCACATATGTTGTTGCATTGTTAGTTATGATTTGAACGACATTCTCTAAGCCCACCTCAATGACAACTTCCTCCAACATTATACTCAATGTTTTTGCATTTTTTGCTTTGTCAGAAGCATAAACCAATTTCAAAAATATCATGTCACCATTTGCAGCTACCAAAAAGTTGATGATGGTGTGGTTCTTTCTATCCATCCACCCAATAAAAAGAATAATGCAGTCATATTTTCGCCATTGTTTTTTCTATTCTTCCACTATTAGCTTTTCCTCTTCGGTTGCATCCATGAGCAATGTACAAGTACAAAATTAATTAGCATAAATTTAGACTAAAATTGAACATAAATTACCATAAATCAACATAATTTTTTATTTACCAACCTCCGATTCGAGTCTTAATGAGAAGGTGCCTTGTAGCTGTTTCCTACAATTGTCAATGCAGTTACCAACTTCTCCCAATAAGGATTCCTTGCCACATTAAAGAAGGTTGTTGAAGTACCAAAAATTGGCACATGCCTTATTTGCTTGTCAATGCACCTTCTTGTTCCATGCTGTAGCTTCCAATGATGGTTGTACTTTAGGTATGTTTTTGGGCACAAAAAAGCTATATGGTGTGTGTGTAGCTAGTGTAGGCACTCTACTAGAAGTAGATGAAGTGGATGCCGATGTGTTTTGTATTCGTGGACCACGAAGGGAGCCCACTATGCCTTCAAATGATGTTTCTTCATTTGTTTTTTCTTGCATTTGAGTGCCATGACCACTAGATATGGATGCTGCTGTGGCTACCTTTGTCTTCTCCCTTTGTAATTTTTGTCTTCTGCCAATGAAAGGAGTGCATTCATCTCACATTTGATCTCTTTTGTGGTGTTGATACAGGGCCTCACATCACGATGAGTAATGTCTGCAAGATGGTATTTGAGGCAATTTATGCCTCCATGATGTAGCTTTTGACATCTAATGCAAATAATTGTCCCAGTTGTTGGTCCTTGTATGGCATATTTCCAAGTAGGGTCTTTGATGCAGAGCAGGGAGGAGTTTGTCTTACAATCACAATTCAAGCTGTCTCAAACAATTCTTCAACCTTCAAAACCCTAACTATGGTGGTTTCTCACACAACCTCACAATTCTCCTTGTAGGTCTGCAAACCTAGTTTCTTGAACATATCTCTTAGTGAAGGCCTCAAACTCACTTCTCAATTACCATTCCAGATACCCATTAGGCCCAACTTTATAAGTCCCCATTTTGGCCATACGGCTCTTCTTTGGTGATAGCCTATTTCGAATCCGTAGGTTGATCAAAAGTGAAGAGGGTTTCCTTGCTTGGAGGTTGTGGCATTTCTAGGTATTTACTATTTTAGTAAATACTAATTTTGGATGGATTCGGTTATTCGACTTTCATTAAGTCTTGCTTCCTCAGTTCGCTTTCGTTGGTTTTGAGGTAAACTTACTATTTTGGCGGTGGCTTTAGTAAGTCTAATTTTGGCGATGGCATCATCAGCAGATTCAACTCAAGTCATCTTGTTATCCATCAGTCAGTTTGGCTTTGGGTTTGGTTTTCTCCGTGAGTTTCAGACTTAGTCAATTTTCATGTCTTGAAGTTGTACCCATGCCTAGGCTTGATGACTTCAAGTTGTTTTAAAGAAGGGGACATAAAGGGGTCAAGTGAGCATTTAATTATTTAATAAATGCTTTATTGTTGCAAAATGAAATGGATGCCTAAAGGGAAGTTGAATGATATTTTATTATTTCAAAAAGTAAAAGGCAAAAAGGTGGCGTCCCTTTTGGAAGTTGAAGTGATTCAACTTCTTGGAATTTGAAGAGTTCTTGTTGCTTCATTTGCCAACTAAAGCTTATATATTGCTGCTGTTTGAAGAGTTGATTATCCATGAATTTATGCTAATGTTATGCTGTCGAAATGACAACTTGGTTTTTACTTCGAGGGATGCTTACCTCCTAGTTTCAATCCAATTTCGTGTTTGAAATACAACACCTAGTTGGTTTTCATTGCTGCTTCTCATCCAGACTAGCAGATTGAGCTCAACAGTTGAAGTTTTTAATGATATTTCCAGTTTTGAAGTTGCTGATGCAGTCACAGCTGAAAGTGGTTTTTGCATACAGCTTTTTGTGTGAATTTAATTTGCTTGTGGGTACTTTTCCAATCCATTCCTACACCCAAGGCGACCATCTTTGGAGAGTTTCAGATTTTAATTTTGAGTTGTTGATTTTTACTTGTCAAAATCGCCCCTCATGAAGGCCGTACCATTCTTGCTGCATTGGGATTCGTGTAAGAATTAAATTACGAGTTTTTGTTGCTGTTTCTTCATCTAATGTTGGGCGCCTATCTTCCAGCAGCTCATTGGTTTTCGTTTCACACAAAACGGAGGTATTTTGAGTGAGTTGTGAATATTTCTTTGAATTTCACAGTTGCTGATCAGAATTTCCAGAATTGTTATTTTACATCAGACTTGTTTAAGTTTGAATCTTCAGTCCTTTCTTCATCATTTATTGTTGATGTCTAACATGGAATCATCCAGTATCATGGTACATTGAATCTATTGTAATTTTCATGTAATTTGCAGCTCTTTTTCCATATTGTAAGACTGTAAACAGTAGTACTGTTCCAGTCCTTTATTGCTGCAATTCTTTCTTTAATTTCACATTAGTACCCCTGGATGGTTTACCGCCAGTGTGGATAATTGGATTTGTATTACTCTTGTACCCACTCTCAAGTGGTGAATCCCCACAACTCTGTGGATGCCCGCCGCAGCGGACGAATTGTTTTAATTGTAATCTTTTCCCCCCACTGTTTGGTGGTAGTGTGGAAATGCTCTTCATGGCTGGTTATCCGCCTATTCATTTCTAGTTTCAATTCAACACTCCGTCATATGTTAGCACCTCGCCCTCAGTGGGATCTTGAGTGCACATTCTTGACGTTGAGTAGTTTCTTTCAAGTATTTTTCATTTAGCTCCTCCACCATATGACAACACCTATTCCTCATTGGGATTGAGTGTGCATTCTTGGTGTGAGTTCTTTTCAAGTTTGGTTTTCTATTTGGAGCTAACGCTAATCAAGTTGGTTAAGTGCTGGTTATGTTGTGTTACTTCATCGAAAAAATTGGTTAGCATATTTCAAACTTTATCATATCAAATTTATACATATACTTGTTTCAGACCATCATCTCTTAAAATGGACTGCTACGCTGGAGTTAGGCTCAATTAGGCCTCTTTTGCAAAGCAACTACAATGTAGACCTTTCCCCAATTCTAAAACTCTGTTCCTAAACTTGAACTAGGTCACAAATGGTTGGAATCAACTACTTTTGGCATAGGAAACACCCACAAGATCATCAAACCAATAAACCCTTGTTTAGGCCTATTTGGGCTGGTTTGCAAGAGGGTTTATTGAATCTTCAACTTCCAGGCCTTATTCCACCTTACCAATTCCACAAACACATCACAATATGTTTGCATATGCTTCACAAACCAACTTACACTCTTTCCCAATGTCTTCTTACCAAACTTCAACTCTTAGCCATCATTTTTGGCTCAAAACATGACTGAAATCTACTAGGGCATCAACAAAATATTACCAAAACCCTACTCCCTGCTCCTGAAACCTATTCTAACATTGAGTCCTACCTAAATGTACCCATTCCACCTAGTTTCAAGCAATTCTACCAGTGGAATGGGTCATTAACACATTTTAAGCACTCTCAAAACCTCCCAACGGGGTTTTCAACCCGTTTCCAGAAAAATGCTTATAAGATGCTTTAAATTCTATGAAAATCAACCAAATCGAAACCAAGATGAAGTTAACACATACCTCTACCAAATTCAATAGCTTTTAGAACATTATTCCTCTGTACAAAACCGTACAAAACACTGTAGCAGCAGATTACACAAGAATTTTCAGAAAAACAGAGTTTTTGGTTATTGCTTTTACTTCAAATCCACTTCAGAACCTTGCCTCGAATTGTGTGAGGCCTTTTTAAACTTTACACACCAAAAACTAACCAATCCAACCAACTCTAACCAACATTTGAACTTCCTGACCGTTAGACTTCCCACTTTGCATTTTTGCAATTTTGCACCAACATGACAACTTTATCAAGATTTGACAATATTAGCAAGATTGTCCCTAAATGACACTAATTACATTTCAAATGGTCTATTATGACCTTATTTCATGACCTTAAGACTCAACACACCAAAAACTATGATATGACCATATTTACATGAATTAACATGGTGCCCCTACACCAGTCTCTAGCTCTTGTTGAACGAGTGCCTTTAATTGATGTTGATTGGGCTAAGCCTGAGCCTGAGCTTGATCCAAAGGCCTCTCTATTTTTCATTGTATCTAACTGTTAACCTACAAATAGAAAGTGAAAATATAACATTTTAATTTTAAATATAAAAAAATAGCCTAAATTCAATAAATTATTGTAAATCAACATAAATTTAGCCTAAAATTCATAGAAATCAACATAAATTCAGTATAACCTAATCATTTTCTTCCCAACAATAGGTTAAAATTAGAAAAATAATTTGTGTATAAAAAAACAGTGAATTCCTAAAAAAATTAGCATAAATGAACAAAAATGGCGATGAATCCAATTTTTTGGCTGAAAATTTCAAAATACTACTAGATTTTAGGAGATTATGAGTTTTTCGTAGCCAACATGTTAGAGTTTTGCTGTTAAAATGAATTTAAATGCTTAAAAAAAAGAACAAAACGAAAAAAATTAGTAACCTGGACTTGAAATTCTTCAAATTCGGTCGTGTAATTCACCTTGAAATCCTTACAATTAGCTCAAATTTGCTCTTCAACTTTTATATGAGGAATAGTGAGGACATTTGTGCTTTTAAAGGAAAACAAGTGTTTTTTGTGTGTTTGGGCCTATAATGGAAGAGACTCCAATATTATTGTTGATTGTTATGAAAGGACTGATACATTATCTAATAATGCTCATTGGGGAGTCGCTAAGGCTGGGAGGGCTCAGCTGTGGGATTCTAAGAGGAAGGGAAGCCTTCCCTCTAGAATCACACTTAACTCCAAGGCTGAAGGAACTCCCATAGTAGCGAAGAAGCTCGTAATCTACATCTATCATTGTGACTGGGGCAGTGGCTGAAGAGGAGTAGATTTGTGTTTGAGAAGAAGTCAAACTGCACATATGGGAAGAAGCAGAACTGCGTTGCTTTGTTGAGGTGGAATGTGTTGGCGTAGAAGTTGTGAGGAGCACTGTCTTTCTATCCATGTCTATGTGTGAAGTAGTGGTATCTTAAGGCTGTTTAGAGTACTTAGTCTCTTGGATGGACTGGAAGGAGTAGGTGACCAGCTTGGGGGCTAATCTTTCACTTTGATTTTATATGTTAGCGATGTCTCCAATCATATATTTTCAAGTTTGGACTATCTTTCACTTGGATTTTAGTGAAATATGGTTGTATGATACCTATACTTTCATCAATGCAAGATAACTATTTAATGTAATATTTCATCTTTGGTAGAATATTTTGTTCTACAATAGTCTAAATGTCCTTTTCAAAATTTAGACAAGTTTATGGTTGTTGGAAGATAATCAAGATGTGGAATCCATGAAAAAGTCAAGGGCATTACTATCTTATGGCAGTATATCTTTCAATTTTATTGTTGTATGCCAAAATTGGTGACTTGATAGTGCTGAATATGTTGTTACAGCCTTGTTTGATTGAAAGCTTAAATTCACAAAATATTTGTGTTACACGGGGACGCATCCCCACCCCTCAAGCCCCTGTCCCTATCCCTTGAGGCATTTCGAGGACGGGGGGACGACCCCCGCAAATCTGGAAAATGCGGAAACGTCCCGAAGTGCGTTCCCAAAGTTGGGGACAACAGGAAACACATAGGGAACGCCTGGCCGTTCCCAAGGCGGTCGGGAACGTCTTAGACGTGCCCTAATCATCTCGGGGACGGCCAGGTGTCCCTTGTTGGAAAACAATTTTTAATAATGTTTTAAAAAATAATCGTTCATAACATTAAAAAAGATTGTTAAATATATCATGACAGCATTTTAACAACAATGTAACTTGATAGCATTATAACAACAACAATAAATATATCATGACAGCACTATAACAGCAATATAACAACAATTAAATTAATCATGACAGCAGTGACAACAACAATTGTAGTATAACAACAATAAATATATCATGATTCAGATTCATAGTTAATGATATAAGTTATATAACAGTTAATATTAACAAAAATAATTTGGATTTCTGATTTCAATGTTTCATTGTTCAAAAAATGAACAAAATTAAAAATTCTTCATATGGTATTATAGTGCAAAAGAGATTAAAGGTACATTTACCATGGTCTAGTACAATGTGGTATTGTGTGAGAAGTACAAACAAACAATTTCTTTTTGGAATGTGGTTGGAATGCTGGCTCCTATAGACGCCATCCAACATCATTTAACATTGCCATGTTATATCGCTGCTATTATACTTGTGTTATTAACTTGCAGAGATATGACTCGCCCCTACCCCTCCCCCCCCTCCCTCTCTCTCTCTCTATATATATATATATTTCATTTATTGCCGTCTCCCCACTGTTCCTGAAACACGTCCCCTGCCGTCCCCATCCCGGAAACACTGTCTTGGAATACACATTTATTTTTGAATATCAAAATATCTACAAAAGCTTTCAAATTATTGAAATCTTGATTAGGAATCTCTAATCTCAAGCATCTTACTTTGATCTCTAGGATGTTATTGACATAACGGTAAAAGCCATTGCTTGTGGATTTCAGTATTGTTTAGGAGGATAATTTAGGCATTCTCAAAATGGAAACCTACATTTTCTGTTGGGGTTGCCATGGAATGGTGAGTGTTGAATGTTTGAAATGTTGTAGATTTAATGAGCTTATGTTATTTGTACAGGCTTACAATGTAAACACACTCACAAAAATGCAACAGAAGGCAGTGGAGGAGCTTGCTGCACTTGGCATAGTCCGAGTTCAGCAGGTAAAATAATTTTGGTAGTATTCAGTTAAATTTAATTTATCGTTATAATAGTAAGGAGAAATGTTATGTTATCCATCATAATGAAAATTTCTTTGTATTAAGTGAAAATATCGTATATAATTTGAAGAGGGGGATTTAATTAAAGAGTTATGAATTGAAGGTTCTGGCTTCTAATTATTATTAAATTATTGACAGTGCATACTTGGGTTAAATATTTCAATTAACAGGGTATGAAAGAAAGGTGGTTTATTCCTACAAAGCTTGCAACAAGCCTAGCAGCAAATATTTCTGATTCATCCTCACGAAAGCAAGCTGAGGTACACAGTTCAAAATAATGTTGAATCTTATTTCTTGGATTGTCAAGGATATAAAGGGTATCTATTTCTTTACATATTTTTGATATTTGATCAACAACACGTTGCTAAATTTTGGTGTCCTTGCATAATTACGATTTTTCAACGTAGGTTTGTTTTCAATGATTGTGAGGCTACAGGCTAGTGTGCCTGGAGAGAGCCACTGTTTTTTCATTATTAATATTTCATGTTTAATGTAGAGGGTTCTACCCTAGATGTTGCCGAATGTGCAACTATTCCTAAGGTAGAGAAGAGCAAAGGTTCTCTTGTTAAACCAACCTTCCCTAAAACTTCTTAGTTTTGAAATAAATTCCGGGTGATGATTTCATTTGACAATTGGTGCATAATATCTCAAACAATCTTTTGTCAGATCAAATCTTGCAGCACAAATGATAACAGGAAGAAATAGTTATTGAGAATATGTTCTCTCATGAGAAAGTTCTACATTATAAAGTGTTTTGGGGGGACTTAATCTTGGTTTCAGGCTATGAATATATCTGCACAATATGTAAAGGCATATATAGGATGTTTTCAAGTTTGTTGACATTGCTAATAGTTCTGTTTGGGCTAGATGATGCTGTACGACATTCTTGGCTATTAATACAATCTATACCTTGTTGAATATTCATCCAAAATTTGGATTATGAACTTATTGAAAAAATGTTTTTGGACAGTACTTTGCTTTGCAATGCATCAAATGTGATTTCATTTGCACCAAGTTAAAAAGTTATGGCTATTTGAATCAGACCCATTTGATCATGGTTAAGCCTCATAAAATGGTCAGTCAACCTTAAATAGGTTATTATATGGCATTTATTACATGTGGACAGAATGGTGTGCTTTGACTTGTTCCCCTATAAGAACATCCCTTGCTTTTTTCTTACAATCCTGTATTGTATAGTAATGTTCTTTGCATTTGAAACACCCCTCTGTAATCAACATAATTAGTTAAAGCAAATAGAATAAAATAAAATAAAATAGTACATGTTTTGTCGGGAATTAGTCCTTGTTAATAGTTAGTGATTGGGTAGCTATTGACGGTTGGTGTCCTCAACCAACGTCGACTAACTATTTATAGTGCCAAATGGGATGTAGTGGAGGACCGACATAGATGCGATGCATTGTAATGTTGCAGCCATATGAATAAGAATCTAAAACATATTTCTGTGCAATTGTTATGTGACTGGTTTTATGCTTTCAATGCTATTCTATAACTTAGTGTACTCTGTTTCGTAATTACCACTCAGCGAGTAAACATTTGGCACTGTTGCTTAAGCATACCTAGGGAAATCACTTGACGGTAAGATGGCGTCGTAATGGGTCGAATGGCGAAAGAGCTTGTCCAAACAAACGAAGAACGGGAAGACAATTTGACATAGGATTTGGTGAACGTGTGGGACATATCGTTAAGGGATCACGTACGGAGGGAAGCTCTCAGGTGAGAGATCCCTCAGGCATTCATCCGGGATAGACTGCAAATGAACGACGAGGTTGACCATCTCCTCAACCGTCTGCCAAGGTTGTTGGCCTGCCATTTCATCATCTTGCAGGATCTTCGGACGGAGAGCGACCAGGAAAGCTGAAGGCAATAGGATATTGCAGCGGTACAAGGAGAGAACCAAGCAGGAAGAAGAAGAACGTGACACTAGATGGAGATGTACTCCTGGCGACCAATGATCGCACGACCAACCTTTAATGCCCGTACAACCTAATAAAAATAAGAACCGAGTACCAATCGAGCAAGAAACATAGGAAGAGAAGGTTCAGCGATCACTTAGATTACAGGAGCAAGAAAACCGATGGCGAAGGTTTAAGCAAATTGATAAAGAAATAAATGAAGATATAACTGAAAAAAAACCAAACTATTATAAGAGCACACCAAAATTTTGATGAAATAGACCAATCTATCATAAGAGCACAACAAAATTTTGCCGAGGAAATGGACGAAGGACCCTTTAGGACACCGTATGCAGAAAAATATAAAATTAATGGAATTGAAAATGAATTAAGTGAAGAGCTTGAGAGCAGTATCCAACACATTCGGGAGTTGTCCATATTGAACGTCAACGAAGAGCTGAGGACTGGAAGATCTGTGCCTAAGACCCTAGGGCAGAGGGAGTACTTGAACGAACCCCAGGAGACTTGAAGTGTAGAGGACACCGACAGAGGATGCGAGGGAGACTTGTACGTGGCCGAGAGTGCAAGTGATTCACTGGGACATAACGGGAGAACCAGTCTAGTCAGGTCCAACACACAAGGAGGGCATCGAGGAAGGATGGTGACTCCGCCAATCGAGAGGCAGAAGCTGCCAAAATTTTTACGGGGAATGGGTTAGAGGATCCAATACGACACTGCAAAATGTGCTAGACAATTTGGATAGCCAATGAACGGGATGATACAAACTATTGGCTGAAAGCATTTACAACAACGCTGAGAGATAGTGCCATCGACTGGTACACATAATTGGACCAAGTAAATAGGGCATCATGGAGATTACTCAAGAAGGCATTCCAATACGAGTTCAAACTCTTGAGGGATGACAGTGAGATTGTAGCAAAAATCTACAATACTAAGCAAGGGAAGCATGAGAGCGTGCGTACCTATAATTAGAGACTTAAAGATTTTTTGGGGAAACTAGAGGCTCAGCTGGCCAATGGGCTAAAGAAACGGTGGTTCATTGAAGGCTTACTTCCGTCGTTGAGGAAAAATACGAAATTCGTACCTCGGTCGTTGTACACTGAAGCATACAATCGGGCGATGGATATAGAGAGCGAAAATAAAACATCCTCCTGAGGGAAAAGAAAGACTGACGAGGAGGAGAGTATAGACAACAACAATGGTGAGTAAAAAGTGGTGCAAGCACTCTAGAAGGATATGCTAAGAATGATGAAAGAATTAAAGATTGATAAGGAGAGCATGAAGGAAGGCAGAGAACTGTGGTGTACAGATTACAATGGGGAAGGTCACACGAAAGCAAACTGTTCGAAGAAGTTGTTTTGCAATATCTACCAAGTGATGGGACATTCTTTCAAGGAATGCCCATACAATTTAAAAGCATGAAGTGCACAAGTACTCTTCACCCAGGAAGAACTGTCAACATCATCGAACACACCATCAAAACCCCTGAACAATTCCTACGCGTCCCTTGAAGGGTATCGAAGTAATCAGAGGAGCAATAATAGTACCCCACGAAGTAAGATACAGTATGACGGTAAAGGAAGGACCATGATACAATGCCGAAAGTGCAACGAATGGGGTCACTTCCCCAGGGAATGCCAGAACGGTCAAGGTTAGGGGGAAGATTGTGCAAGTGGTGTGGACTAGGTGACCATGAAGACAACGAATGCCCCAAGTAGAAAGGCATCCATATGCTAGAGGTGGAGGAACAAGAGATAATTGCTATCACCAAAGCACAAGTGAAGAAGGCCACTTACCCAAATCCACATACGGAAAAGCAAAGAATGAGGGAAGCAAAAGCAGAAGTGGAACTGGAGATGATGAAGGAAAACAAAACCCCTTTGGAGAAACCAGGCACCTGTCGGTGGTCGGAGGTGGAAACCGACATCATACGACAAGTACTATAGACCACCATACCGGTAAAAGTAACTAACCTCCAGACTTTGCCGTAGTTGGGATTGGCGATCACAAACGTCGTCAGGGATGGCAAGCAATTGCGATCAAAGGACCAAAGGAAAGAATTGGTACCAAAACCGCCACCGTATGACGAACAAACCATCGACCCAGTACTACTGACAACAAACATCGGGAAGATGCCAACAGTCGTTCAGATGAAAATCAGAGGGAATATTTTGACAAATACTATCCTCGATGAGGATCGGGAGTCAATGTACTACCCAAAGACACATGGAAGAGTCTTGGGAAGCCAACACTCTGGCCATCGACATTCCAACTCTTGGCTGCCAATCAGTACGACATCAAATCGTTGGGAATATTGATGGCATAGAAGGTGGTGATTGGAACACAACCATTCCTACTAAACTTTGTAGTCATCCCATTATAGAGGAAGGCGTACAATGCATTGCTCGGACGAGGGTGGTTGGTGGTAGCCAAAGCAAATCACAATTGGAAAAGAAAGACGTTGTCCATAGAGAGCCGCGGGAGGAAGTACGTGATCAACTTGAGGAATCAAATAGTCAGTGAAGAACTGGCATCGTTAGACTTTGAATTGGAAAAAGGAGGCGGAATGGAGGAAGGATGAACCATAGAGCCAAGTGATGAAGGCATCCTAGACCTCTAGGAGTGCTCGGAAGATGAGACAAATTCCTTGAATGGACTGTTACATTGGCAGATGGAGGACTATGAAGTTTTTCAACATGATTGCAACATGCTACAAGTCAAAGAGGAAGGGATGGGGGAGGACAAAGCATCAACAAGCCAAGTGTTCCCTCTGGAGTATGGAGAATATAAAGGAGTGGCTAGAGTAGATATTGCACTAGCACATCACTTCGAAGGAGATAAAGTAATCAGGTGCGAGGAACCAAACATAAAGTAGGTCAACCCCAAGGAAGAAGACAATCCTCGTATGATCCTAGTGGGAGATGATTGGAATCCCGTACTAAAAGCAATCGAGTTCAAAATTTTCATGGAGTACAAGAACACCTTCGCATGGACATACAATGACTTGAAGAGCGTACCTCCGGAGTTGTGCGTACACCAAATTCATTGGTACTAGGAGCACAACTTGAATGGAAAAGATTGTACCGAATGAACAAAAGCTATGCGCGAAGGTACAACAAGAAATTGAAAAGATACTGGAGGTTGGAATTATATTCAAGGTCGAAGTGAGTGACTAGGTGTCACCAATAGTGATATCTTTGAAGGAGTTAGAGCAAATCAGAATATGCGTGGACTCCTGAAGCCTCAACACAGTGACGATAAAGGATCCCTTCCCGATCCCATTCATTGATTCAATATTGGAGGAAGTAGCGGGTCACGAGATGTATTCATTCCTTGACGGGTTTTCAAGATATAATCAAATAAGCATAGTCGAGAAGGACAAACTCAAGACAACCTTTGTTGTTGAAGACGGAGTGTATGCATACAATAGGACGTTGTTCGATCTGTGCAACGCTTTGGCAACCTTCCAACGGATAATATTGCATATATTTGATAAGATGTCCGTAGGGAATTTCAAGGCGTTCCTTGATGACTGGTCCATTTTCAGCAATGAGCAAACACACCTAAAGGCCCTTCAGGAATGAATGGAATGTTGTAGAATGGCTCGGTTGGCACTCAACCTCAAGAAGTGCTGGTTCATGGTACCTCAAGGAAAACTGCTACCAGCTAGGGCAAATAGCTTCACTACCAAAACTGGTTCACCTGTAGGAATTCCCACCTAGGGTGTCAGACTCTGAAGAGCTCCTGCAAAACACTAAATAGAATAATAAGAAGCTAACATAATGCACAAATGAGCTCACTTCCACTTTTTATCACTTTTCGAAACCCCACTTGAAATTTCTTGCTCAAATTATATTAAGCTCTTTATTATAAAGCGACTTTCTAAAATACCTTTTAAATATTTCCTTAGTGCCACTTTATAACATCACTTTAATCTAATTATTTAATATTACCTTTTTAAACGTGCTTTTTGCCAGACAATATCAAATAATTAAATTAGATTCCATGGTTGCTAGTTGGAAAATCGGGGACATTATAATCCTCCCTTCTTAGGCCTGTATACCATGGCCAAATGCCAGGATCCCAAATGAACTTGTAAAATGCTCCACCATGTCTCTACTGTATCAATTGGATACGACTAAGCTCAACAACTCACTATCATAATATGAAGCAATCTACCAATCATATAAATTCCCGGATCCCATAGCCAAATTGGAAGTCCACCATTCCTAGTATCTCCTGACTTCTGTAGTGCCACTCTAATAACAGCTGGAAATCCAATGTGCCAAGACTTTGTTTCCTGATTATGTATGCAACCATTTGGTAGAAACAAACTGGAAGACTTGCAAGATTGAGATTCTTCTTCTGAAGATGAAAGCAACTCATATTAGAGTGATCTATGTAATCCTTTATCCAACCCACTTTTGTGTGTCATTAGATGGTCAAATCATTCGTATGTGGGCTGAAAGAAAAATGATGAGCATACCTCACAATGCATTCAAGGTGAAATTCACCGGCTTGTGCCAAAGGAATGCTTGAATAATCACTTGGGTTCCATATCTCACCTTTCCAATCGCATGAATCAAGAGATGTCTCACAACTTAGATCATGAAGAGCTGATTTTGCATTATTAATGGAAGATGTTTAATCATGCAAAATCTACGTGCTCGACCCAACTAATAGCACTCATGATGCCTTTCCCAAGTCTTCTCTGCAAACTTGATGGCAAGGTCTCATTACCTCCATAGCATGTTTGATAGTTTGCAGATTTGATATAACAGCTCCAACCATTAACCCTTGCCACCTTTCTTCAAGTTGAGCTGTCCAAAGGAGATATTCATTGAACTTGTGCATGCTATCAAAGTGAGTTAAGGTTTGAACAGCCTTATCTTCTGTGACTTTCAGGTGTCCCTTCAATTCACGTGTCTCACTTAGGTCAATGATCACAATCAGCCATATAAAATGAATTTTCCAATTTACTTCCTTGAGTAGGAAACATATCATTATAGAAATCAGTTTTTTCACTAGTTGATGCTCTGCAATCTTCAAGTAAAAATGATGGGACAACTTTAATATCTAACATACTATCCTCAAAAGAATTTGCCTTCTCCTCACAAGGCTTATCAATAACAATCTCTACATCACCAATATAGAGACTTGTGCACATTTCACTTGTGGATGCACTAAATGGTTCTTTTTCATCGAAACCCATTGAATCATTCTGCTTCCTTTTAATCTTATCCTTTGCATTCATTTCACTAGTGTCATCTGAGCCTGTAACCAAGATTGTTTTTTCACATCTTTAATAAACCCATTCCCATAATTAGTAGATGCATGCACTTAACTTTTGGCTGGTCCACAAGGTGTGTGCTCAACTGTCTCATCCATAACCATGACTTGAGCCTTCAATGGGCTCTCCAAAAGAGGCGACTCATGATCTCCATGATGCAAATTATGTGTACAAACAGAAATTTCTAATCATACCTCTCCTCATGTCCATGCAAATCTGAGTGCTCCTCATGCTTGACCATCATAAGAGGCTCTTCCCTCAAATCTTGAGTACCACTATCATCCTCATGTGTTATGGCTGCCAAAGATGACTGAGTTTCTGTTGTGGATGATGAAGAATGTGCCAAGCTCAACTCCAAACAAAGTTCATCAACCTGAATTTCTGATTCTTGGAGGGCCATTTGAGTGTTCTTCTAGGAATCCATGGTAACCTTGAGCTCATAGGTAAGCTTATCAACTTCCTTTTCTTTCCCTCTTAGTGCATCAAAATATATCTCACCAAGCTTGAGAAGATGATCTCTTTTTGAAAGTAAGTGTAAGTAATTTGATTTCATTACCACCAGGGCTTATTTGAGTACTTGTAAGTATGCAAGAGATAGTTCTCCTTCAAAGTTG